>JAJIZL010029459.1:89661-101241 GCA_023969395.1 Amblyomma maculatum
GGGGGGGGGAGGCGGTCCAACCAGGTCAAGGTGAATATGGTCAAAGCGCAATCCAGGTGGTAGGAAAGACTGAGGGGGAGTCTTGGTATGGGGTGTCACTTTGGCGGACTGGCAAGCAAGGTACCAGCAGGCCCACTGGCGAACGTCGGTGTTAATGTTCGGCCATACGTACCGCTGGGTAACGAGGCGCTGCGTGGCTCGAATGCTAGGATGGCAGATGTCGTGGAGGGAATGGGAAATGGCACGACGAAAGGCCTCCAGGATGAACGGTCGCGGTAGAGCCGATGATATGTCGCACCAGAGCGATCCGGATACAAACGGATGAGGCATGAGCTGCAGACGGAGGGCTCGGGGGTGGGCACGCAGGGATTGCAGCTTAGGGTCTTCAAGCTGAGCCCGGGCCAGAGATTGCCAGTCCACAGCAGGTGAAGACACGCCGATGGTCGCAATGCGTGAAAGTGCGTCAGCTGCTTCGTTGTCGGTGTCTTTGGTATGTCTAGTATTGGTTGTGAACTCCGATTTGTAGGCCAGCTGACGAAGTTCACGGGCGACGTACTTCGAAGAGTTCGTACGGAGCGCATACACCAGAGGCTTATGGTTAGTGAGAACGTAAAATGCTGGCCCTCCAAGAAGTGGTGATAGTGCTGGATGGTGGAGTAGATAGCAAGCAGCTCACGGCCAAATACGCTGTAGTGAGTCTCGGCAGGCTAGAGCTTCCTAAAGAAGTGCCACTCGGTGTCGATGTGCTGCTGGAGAACCGCACCAATGGCCACGCTAGAAGCATCCATCATGATGCAATTGAGCGCGGAAGTCCTAGTGTGGATGAGGACGACTGAATCGGCGAGGGCTTGTTATGCAGCCGTGAAAGCGGCCTGAGCTTCGGGAGACCAGGAAATCGTGGAGGATGAGGACTTGGTGGTGCTGAGGTCAGCCAGGGGGTGTAGAAGCTCGGCGCAGTGCGGAATAAAGCGCCGTGAAACATTCACTAGGCCCTGGAACTCACGGAGCTTGCGTAGAGTAGTGGGTGCTGGAAACTCTTGAAGGCAATAGACGAATTCCCAGCGCGGGGATGTGGTGGCCCAAGTACTCGAGATCAGAAGAGCCGAAAACACATTTCTGGGCATTGAAGACCCAGCCAAACTCTTGGAAGCGTTGAAAGAGTTCCCGGAGGTGACGCTTGTGATCCTGTGGCGAACGACTCGCGACGAGGATGTCGTCGATGTAGGCAAATACCGCCGGGAGTCCACGCGTTACTTCAGCAATGAATCTTTGGAAAGTTTGAGCTGCGTTGCGTAGCCGAAATGGCATGCGTACGTACTCAAACAGTCCGAAGGGTGTAGTGATGGCCGTCTTCGGAATATCGGCCGGCTAAACAGGGATTTGGTGGCATGCCTTGACAAGGTCCACTTTTCTAAAGATCTTACAGCTTTCCAGATGTGCAGTGAAGGCTTGGATATGTGGAAGGGGTTAGCTGTCGTGGACCGCGTGAACGTTGAGAGCCTGGTACTTGCCGCACGGACGCAAGTCACCCGGTTCTTTCTTGGGCACCAGATTGAGTGGTGAAGCCCAAGCGTTGGATGAAGGGAGAATAATTCCCAGCTGAAGAATGTGGTCGAATTCCCGTTTTGCAATAGCCAGACACTCATCGAAGAGGCGGCGCGGACGAGCTGCGAGAGGTGGACCACGCATGACAAAGTGGTGGGTTATACCGTGCTTGGGTAGCTGATAGAGAATACAAGGTCTCGCGACCTCGGGAAAATCTGCGAGGACTTGGGCGTACGGGCATGACGGAATCAGAGTTCGGATGCCAGAGGAAGTATCAGCTGATATATAGCCAGTGATGAAAAGGCACGTCTTGCTGTCGATGAGACGATGGCGACGCATGCTGACGTCCAGATCAAAATGCGTCAGGAAGTCGGATCCGAGGATGGGTTGATGTACATCAGTGATGATGAAGACCCAACGAAATGTGCACCGCAGGCCAATGTCGAGAGTGAGGGTGCGGATACCATACGTTGTGATGGAGGTTGAGTTGGCCGCACGGAGAATAGGTAAATGTGACCTTGAAGCACTGTCGGCCTTGAAGGACGGCAGTACGCTCAGCTGCTGAAAGGAGGCGACTGGCATAAGCAATGACGCGAGTGCCACCCGTCTGCTGCTGGGCGTGAATGGCACCAGTGTCGACGAGGAAGCGCAGGCCAGAAATGCGGTCCATGACGGCAAAAAGGCGTCCAGGTTGAAGAGCGAGGTCACACGCCGCCGTCAGTGATTTCGCTCCGCGTTTCCTGACCAGATGAATGATGGAGTGCGCTGGCGGGCGCGGTGCTGTAAAGTTCGGTGATACCAGCAGAGACGCGGATTGCGAGTACTGGACGAGTGCGGACCGCGCGGAGAAGACAAAGGGCGGAGAGGTTTTGAGGAGAAACCGTGCTGAGCATGAGAGGACGCCCAAAGGTAATCAATAGAAGCGGCCAGCTGATCGATCCGGGCCTCTAACCGTGAAATGACGGAGGTCTCCGGTGGAAAAGAGAGAGCAGCAACGGAAGGAGAAGTCGCGTCGTGGACTCGATCAGCCAGCTGGGCGAGGCGGTCAAGGGTCAAGTCCCCCGCAGCAGCCAAGATGAGGCGGGTGGACTGCGGCAGGCATTGAAGGAAGAGCTGCCTCAACAGTGCGCCGTTCGAGTCGGCGTTGCTTTCGCCCATGAGCTGCCGCATGCTAGTGAGTAGCTGGGAGGGGCGGCGGTCTCCAAGCTCTTCGTAGGTGAGCAGCTGCTGGAGGCGCGCACTCTCGGACGCCGTGGTATGGTCTAGAAGGCACTGCTTTAGTCGCTGGTACGGGGCATCGCCCAAGGCTCCAGCGATAATGTCGGCCACCTCTTCAGCCACTTCAGGAGGCAGGTTGCAAAGTAAATGATGAAAACAAGATGCCTCCGAAGCGATGTGGTGCAGATGGAAGAAGGCTTCCACTTTGGCGAATCAGATCTGCGGATACTTGGGCCAGAATGTTGGTAGGTGGAGCTGGAGAGCTGCGAAGTCCCGTTGGCGCAAGGTAGCGTCTGGCGGAAGGTCGCCTGAGGGCGGTAGGTTGCTGGGGTCTGTCATTTCTTAGGCCAGAGTCACCACTGTTGCGAATTTGCAGGATCGCAGCGGAGCGCCAGAGCAAGATTACCAGCGTAGCAGGCTTTTCATTCTGCACAGCCCGTGCCGTGCTTGCGCTCCGAGCACGCGCTGTACATCTTTATTTTCTTCTTACATGGCTGGTAATGCTGATCACAGCGCCTCCGCTTTATAGCATTGGCGGGAGCTATAAGTTAAAAGAGGAGCTATTGAAGAAGCTTGAAGCATAGAAACCCCACATCTGCAGACTTGAAATAAGTGTCAATAATTTTTTTTCTTTTACAGAAACAAAAAACATGAATGCGTGCTCACCACCGAAATAATTGTTTCCTGGTCATGCTGCTCTTCAAGGAAATTATTTTTGTCCGAAAGCTTTATGAGCGCGTGTATAGCTCTCATGAACTGCCTTCGAATATTTTTGCAAAGCCTGCTTAACATCACGCGTTTAAATGCTTGTTCCTATGCAGTGTTCTGCTAAAATTGTCCATGCTTTCTGGGAATATTATCAAACACATTGCAACCAGACCGAGGGTATTTCAATCTAGAATTTACGTTCGCTCACTCTAGCAGTTTAGGAAAAACGTACCGTCTTTGCCAAAAGTAACCTGGCTGCTGGGTGTCCTTTTCAACCTTGTTTGGAGCCCTTGATCTTTTTGCAAAGGCAAAACATGGTCTTTACAGACAAGAGTGATAGGAATAATAATTTGCCATGTCCTGTAAAACGCTTAACTACAGGGCTAAGGAGCAAATCGGGAAGCCTGGTTACTTTTGGCAAAGACGGTACGTTCTTTCTAGCAGTGTTATACAGGCGGCTATTTGCGGCGCAGCGGTGTCAGCCTTCGCCATGGCAGCGTACGCATTCTTTGTTCCCACACTTGAGCAGCGTCCAGTCAACCCTGGCGGAATTCCAACTTGCGGTGTCGTATGAAACCATGCGGACAGCGCTGCCGCGCTCGCACGACTGGCGCCGGCGCGCTCTCTCTCTTCGATTTTCCCTCGTCTCTCTAGCAGCGCAGGTGCGCGCCTCGCGGGCTGTCTGCTGCAGCTCCGCTCCCACTCGGAGAATAAACAGTAGAACCACAACATGCCTCGTCCTGTCTCGCGCAACAGTCTGCAGCTCAGTGTGAGTACCACTGACCCTTTATTTTAAGATATATTGACACGTGGCAGAAGGCTAGTACCACAACAGGGGAACTCACAACAGGTTATGAGAGTCTACGTGTTCAGGCAAGCACCAACCGTTTTCTTCAGCTTCGTCGTCTATCACAGAGTAGTCCATCGTCGTTCTATTTAGTGGCATTACCCCGGCACGAAAAGCACAGTCCCGGTGCGTACTATGTCGAGGAAGTGCAGCTGGAGTGGTACGGCTTCATGCGAGCGGCAAGAACAATTTCTGTACGGGGCATATCGAACTGTCGGTGTGGGTGCACAGGGGTGACCTCGTATGTCACGGAAGTGACTGGCCGTAAAACACTGTAGGGGCCTGTGTAGCGTGCCAAGAGCTTCTCACAGGGCCCAATTCTACGAGCGGGAGCCCAGAGCAAGACAAGAGAGTTTAGAGAGTTGTGGACGTTTCTATGACGAGAATCATGGCGGCGTTCTTGAGAGTTTTGGAAGGAAGCCAGTCGGCGACGAGCAATAACACGGGCGGCGTCAGCTCGGGATATGGCGTCAGGAATATAGGAACTTGCATTCACGGTGGGAGGCAGAACGCTGTCAAATGGAAGAGAAGGGTCTCGGCTGAGCATAAGATAGAAGGACGAGTAGCCCATTGTATCGTGACGGGATGAATTATACGCAAAGGTCACGAACGGTAAGGTAATATCCCAGTCACGGTGACCAGCCGATACATACATTGACAGCATATCCGTGAGTGCGCGATTGAGGCGTTTGGTGAGGCAGTTCGTTTGTGCATTCTAAGCGGGGGTGAAGTAGTGCTTAATTGAGCAGTATCGGCGAATGTCTTCGACGACTCGAGCAAGAAAGCAGCGAAGGTCTTCTGTGAATTGGGCTGGCGTCTCCGGTATCGATACGGTGAGTAACGAGGGACGTTTGTCCCAAGGGTCGGTTACCAAAATCGAAACTATCACTGTACGAGGCAAAGGCTGGTAAGTGCTTGAGCACGATCAGGACACAAGTCCGGAGCTACCATTCCTGATATGCGGGCTTCCGTAGGCGGGTATGGCGCATGCTGTTTCGATACTCCAGCAGTAGGGTCTGGTGAAAGTGCACACACATTAAAGTCAGACAACAGGGTCAGTTCGGCAAGAGAAATGCCCTCAGGAAGAACTTGTACAAAAAAAGCTGAAGTTCAGGACTGGGAGATAAGTGTGGTTATTCGCTACATGCACTATATTGTGAGCCAGGGCAATGCTACGCTGCAGAGTCACACCGGTTAAGGGGGAAACAACGTAGTCGCCATCAGGAATGGAGCGAAAAGGCGACATGAGCACATACACAGCGGCTTGAGATGGCAGACGAGTAAATGCAGCGGAGCGAAGACGGAGCGTTGAAGCTGCATGAGCTTGTTTATCAGGACAAAACGGCAGGTCTAGATGAAGCAGTCCAAAAGAACAGTCAATGAGAGCGGAGTGTGCAGTTAAAAAGTCAAGGCCTAATATAATGTCTTCAGGGCAACTGGTGAGGACTCTACATAACACAGGGATGTTTTGGCCGGCAATGCTAATGCGTGCAGCACACATACCAATCACAGTAGCTGTGTTGCCATCCGCAACACGAACGGTAGATAAGGTGGCGAGTCTGAGGATTTCTTGAGGCGTCGGCCGAGCGAGGAACTGAGGACAGAAATGTGGGCGCCAGTGTCAATAAGTGCATAAATTGGGACTCCATCAACAAGAATATCAATGAGATTACGTCTAGGTGCGGGGTTGAGAACTGTGTTGGCAGTCCGGGTCGATAATGCAGTGTCACTCCCGGGTACTGCATTCGCTAGTTTCCTGAGTAGGTGCGGAGTATGATGGGGAGGAGCCGCGACGAGGTACCGGTGAACGGGATCAACGAGCCCGGGAAGATGGAGATCGGCTGTAGCGACAAGCAGTTGGGACGGTTTCGTTGCGATGAGGAGGAAGGTGTCCAGGTCGATCATAGGCGGGGCGGGGCTGCTCTGGTGGGGCAGCAAAGCATCGAGGTCCATAGTAATACCGATGGTCAGAGTTGTAATAGGAGCGGGGGTGGGGAAAGTACGGCTACGGTAATACCGCGAAATGTGGCCGGCTCGACACCAAATGAAGCAGATTGGCCTATCGTCTGGTGTGCGCCACTCTGCAGGATTGTGACCAAGGTAGCAACGGGGGGAGGCTGTGCTACCGGTTGTAGCAGCCACTAAAAGAACAGGGTGCGATGGTGGCGGGGGTGGCACGGAGCTAGAGGAGAGGCCGACGTTTGCAAGTTCCTGGCGGACAACGGCCTGTATCATGGCCCCTGTGTCGGGCAGCGGAGTGGTGCAGGAGTTAGGGCCTCGAGTTCTCTCAGGACGATTCTAGTCACGGTCGTGGGATGGGGGGGGGCTGGTGCAAAGGGGCCAGGTCATTGCAGGATGAGGTAGCCGCCGTGTTCGGAAGACGCTCAAAGCGATGTACGAGGCGTTTTTGTTTAGCCTGCTCGAATTCTCGGCAGACTTGAAGCACCGAGTCGACGGTACAGCAATCCATGCAGAATAGGATGTGGAACGCATCATCCACGATACCCTTGAGGATATGCCCTACCTTGTCACTTCCGGCATGGAGGTGTTGATCTTGCGACACAACGCAAGCACGTCCTGAATGTAGGCGAGGTAGGGCTCCATGGGGTTTTGAACACGAGACGAAAGTTCCGTTTTTGCAGCGAGAGCGCGTCCAATTGGTTTCCCGATAAAGTTCTTAAGCTTTTGCTTACATATATCCCAGGTAACGAGCTTTTGTTCGTGGTTTTGAAACCATGTTCGAGCTGTTCCCGCCAAATAAAGGATAATGTTAGCGAGCACGATGGTGGCATCCCAGTGGTTCCGGCTGCGACGTCTATACTCATCTAGCCAATCGTCAACGTCTGGGTTGTCGTCGCCATTGAAGATGGGAGGGTGGCAAATTTTCGTTAGAACAACTGGCTGAGGCGATGTTCCTGCGATGGTAGGGGCTGCTTCGGAGGTCATCGTGATGTTTGTGATGTGGTTGTGATCCCACGTAGGTGGCGACCGCTTCTCAAATCCAGCTTTTGGTAGCGTAAATGGGGATAATTGGCGCGTACGGGGATCTTGATTCACCTCCACCAAGATGATACGTGGCAGAAGGCTAGAACCACTACTCCAAAAGTTTCGTTCCAAAAGCCGAACCTAATTACTCGATGACCGACAGGAATGCGTCGTGATCATATGGGCCATTTGGAGTACTGTCCGTGTCTAAGTGGCCGACCGCTCAAGGTTTCGAGTGATCACTACGTTCTGCGCTGGGTCGCCTAATATAGAGAAATTTTGCACCCACCTATCTTGTTGGAGCCTGCGTCTTGATTTTGACATACAAGCCTTCTCGCAAGCATTGAAATCCAGTCTAAAAGCACTTGCTGCTGGGCTAGTTGGTTTCGTTTCATACTTTCGGTTCAATTCTGGGCAAAAGCAAAATCAGTAATGCTAGGGAGTTGACGGAAGCGTATTTTACCAAACAGAAAGGCAACTTGTGCGTAAGCGACATATCAATTTATTGTATAACTGTGAAAAGATATTCTGGAGCGCGCCTTATCAGGTCGTTGCTGAGCTTTAGGTAACCTACCTACGCATGTGACGAAAAACTATATAAGTACGTTTCTTGCATGCAATAAAATCAGTTGGAAGTTGGCGCTTCGTCCCGTCACCTACCTGTGTGTCTTGTCTGTTTTTTGCGCCTTAAAACTATTTAATTATGGATTGAGATCCACATTGCTTTTCACAAGTTCTGCCGAAACGTTGCTAAACGAAGATGATAAGAGCGTTTTCTTGGAACCGGGAAGCCCCAACAATTCGCAAGACAGCATCCGCTGGGATCCTGAGTTCAAAGTCTTCTCTGACTCTAAATGGCTCACCTAGCTCCCATAGTGTTCAAGCGACAGTTTTCTTCCTTCGCATACCATGAAGACGTGCTCGTAAAGAATGGCTTTGCACAGAACAGGACCACACATCTTCCTGTCACCAAAACAGTCGCTGTGAAAATTGCGAAGGGGTTCCATGATAATGCGGCAGCAGGGTATCTACATGGTGTTTGCTCACACGTTATACTGAATTCCCAAGGTTAATGCTGACAACAAATTTGCGTAAAACTTGCCAAAAGTGTTAGCCTCCACCCTCACATCTCCAGCTGGGCTACTAAACCCCGCAGCGCCCACGGCCTCGCATTTCAATGAATAGGTACCGTTCTCATAGGCCATGTGCCAAACGCACCAGCAGGCCACGAGGGGGAAGGTCATCCCGGTCCTCAAATCAGGTACGTGGAAATTCCCATTAAACTACCGCCCTTCTCCCTAACTAGCGTGCCATCCAATCTCATGAAACATATCCTCAATTCCCATATCATAAGCTTTCTAAACTCAAATGACTGAAAAGGTCTCCGAAATGGTTTCTCCTGCGAAACACAACTAGCAATTGTTATTTTCGACCTGCCATCTATCCTTGATCGCACCCTGTAACCTGATTCAGTGTTCACTTAACCCAATTGCTCGTGGGAACAAGGATGGAGCCTACATCTATGCTTCCTGAATACGAATGATTTTTTGTACCAGCGCATTCGTCAAAGTGCACTAGGAGTGAGGGGGGGGGGGCGGCGGCTAAAAAGCGACGCTAAAGTCCCTGCCGGCTTCCGCTGATGTTGCCGAAGCTACTCCTCAGGCGCGAAATAAGAAGAACACGAAGTCAAATTCCGATTGCTTGAGATATTGTCTGTGTCATGTACTCAAACTAAACGACACCAATACGAACATCTTTATTGAGTCAATGAAAACTTCTGTGATGTGTCCATTTGTAGACATCGCGCTTCAGTGCCCGAAATATTGTTGATAACCATCTTCTCAAGAGCAGCTATTTTCAGTCAGTCGTAACTTTACAGAAATATTTGATCATGCATTTTCGCTGCCTGCTTCGATAGGTGATAAAATTTTTGGTCTCAAGGTCGTAGTAGGAGACGTTTATTGGTCCTTAGGCATATGGAAACTCTGCTCATTTGAAATTAATCCTCATGATGTCGAAATGCAACCAGCGTTTTGCAACCTTTGTGCAAGTTGGCATTCAAGTAAAAGCCTCATTGGCTGCTTCCTTCGGAACTAGCACAGTCAACAAATTTCAGTTTCTCTGATTGTTACTTATTTTTTACGAATTCCTTAGCGAGGAACCTGCCTGTTTGCTGCATCAATACTGCTTTGAGGGAATGGATTCAAATCGAGACATCTATCCTTCTGACAGTACCATTTACTGGTGCGACTTCCGAAAGCTTGTTTTTGTGTGCATTCTGAAAAGCACTGAAACCAGTGACGTGCAGCACTGCTCAGTTCAGTTCAGTCGTTCAGTCGTGTCCGACTCTTCGTGACCCTATGGACCACGTCACGCCATGCTTTCCGGTCTCTCACTATCTTCCGAACATCACATAACTTCATCTGCAGTGCCTCGAGGATGCCATCTAACTATCGCGTTCACTGCCTACCCCTTCTCCGGCGACCCTCAACTTTTCCCAACATCAAATCTTTCTCCAGCGACTCCTCTCTTCTCATCGCAGCACTGCTAGAAGCTTGCGAAATTGATTGGGTGTCTTTGCGCCAGCATCACGAAGTATTTTTGTGCTTTCAAAATTAATTCGAATTCTCGAACATTTCATATCTGTCATGCATATCATAATGCTAATGACAACTTTGATTTCTTCCGTTGTGGCATTTTGTTCTATTCTATCTTTTTACAACTTATAAACGTTACTGCAACTTGCTAAGTTTGAAAACATTTATCTCCAAAGTGCATCATAAAGAAGTCGGGAAGCTCATGGGTAGATGATCCTCGGCTAAAGGCTTACCCGTGACAAACGTGCCAAGTAGCAAATTGTTTATCTGCGAAGTATATTATAAAGCAGCCGGGAAGTTCAGGTGTAGATGATTCTTCGGTTAAGGGTTTACACGTTACCATTTATTCCTAGTCCACATCATCCTGTGTTTAAATATTTTGGTTGGCGGCGGCTGCACGGGTTCTTCGTCATTTCTGCTACTCATACAATGGTCGATTTGCCAAGTACCTTCATTTAGGAGCCCTAGAGTCGAATGAAGTATTGAAGACGTGAACAGGAGGAAAGTTCTAATTTTGTGTGTTATGAATAGCCTTACTAGGCACGATTCGGCAGATTGTTTGTAATCATTATTCGAGAAATCCTCCTCTGAGAAGTTTCTGTCGGCTATTCTTGTCAAAAAAGATTTACTTGATGTGTTCGATGCATTCTGGTGGCTGACTGAGCGCTATCAGTCGAAGGAACATAGGACTAGCCGCGGTAGGTTAGTCCTATAACGGACGAACTGGTTTGCTACAACCTTTAATGCTTTTGGTGACAAACTGCAGCGAGATTAACATTTAGTTCCCAAAGGACGACCGTTCAGTCCTTAAGTACTAAATGTTGATCGTAAGAAATGATTTGTGAGAGTGCAAATATTACTCCCTCAGGATTAACTTTGTATCCTCAGAAAAGATCCTTGGGACAGAAAATATTGCTGGCCCCAGAATAACTGTTCATTCATATGAACGAATTTCAAAGGTGCGACCATTAAACCACTGAATAAAAGTTTGTCCGAAGGCTGCTCGCTCTCGGCAACCCCGACATGTTAGCTCCGGTCGACTGCGGTTCAATCACCGCTGCACGAATGTCTGCAGGAATGTCAAACAAGATAGGTCAACTTTAGTTTGGAAACGTTTTATTTAATTCAATTACCATCTTGGCCCGGGCCAGTCGGCAACGTAGACGGGAGTGGGACTGCGCATAAAGAAATAAAGGAAGGGAGGAAAGGAGAGGCGTGCAGTTTGTTGTTATAAAGCCAAATAATGGTGACAATACAAAATTTCCGCAAATAAATACTAACAATAGCAAGCAAAATAATGATTAGGCCGTAAGCAGCAAACTGAGGCCAGAAGCAAATGACAAGTGGAATTAGGAAAAAACATAATGACGCTCATAATATAGTATACAGTCAGCATCCTCAATAAAGCAAAATGAAAGCAGATGTGAAGTTCCGTACAACTTGTAATATTATCAGCGTTAAGCCGAAGTACACAATCTAACTGCAAGACCATGTGGCTCAAATTATGTATTGAGAATCAACATTTGTTGCACAGTGCACATAGCTTATTTTGAAGCCTTTGCCATTGCCAGAATGCACCTGTGTACCAGGCCAGAAGTTCCACTCCGATGCAATTTCATCTATAATGAAACACACACACACACACACACACACACACACACACACACACACACGGGCCGG
>JAJIZL010029459.1:101641-171665 GCA_023969395.1 Amblyomma maculatum
CCCTTATACATAGCATTCATTGATTACGAAAAAGCATTTGACTCAGTTGAAACCTCGGCGGTGATGCAGGCATTGCGAAACCAGGGTGTAGACGAGCCGTACGTGAAAGTGCTGGAAGATATATATAGTGGCTGCACAGCAACCATAGTTCTGCATAAAGAAAGTAACCGAATTCCCATAAACAAAGGTGTTAGGCAAGGAGACAGAATCTCCCCAGTACTATTCACAGCTTGTTTAGAGGAAGTATTCAGAGACTTGGAATGGGAGCAGTTAGGGAAAAGGTAAATGGAGAATACCTCAGTAATCTGCGATTTGCTGATGACATCGCCTTGCTAAACAACTCGGGAGATGAACTGCAAATTTTGATCGATGACCTAGACAGGAAAAGTAGAAAGGTAGGATTGAAAATCAATATGAGGAAGACTAAGGTAATGTTCAACAGCCTCGGGAAGGAACAGCACTTTACATTAGGTAGCGAAATACTGGAAGTAGTAAGTGAATATGTCCACTTAGGACAGGTAGTAACCGCAGATCCGGACCATGAAAAGGAAATAACAAGAAGAATACAATTGGGATGGAGCGCATTTGGCAAGCACTCGCAGATTATGACTAGCAGCTTACCGGTAACCCTCAAGAGGAAAGTATACAACAGTTGCATCTCGCCTGTACTCACCTATGGGACTGAAACGTGGAGGCTAACCAAGAGAGTTCTACTTAAGTTGAGGACAACCCAGAGAGCTATGGAACGAAAAATGGTAGGGGTAACATGAAGAGATAGAAAGCGTGCAGAGTGGGTCAGAGAAATAACTCAAGTTACCGACATTTAGTAGAAATTAAGAAGAAGAAATGGATATGGGCAGGACATGTAGTGCGAAGAGAGGATAACCGATGGTCGCTTAGGGTAACAAACTGGATTCCAAGGGAAGGAAAGCGTAGCAGGGGGCGGCAGAAAGTTGGGTGGGCGGATGAGATTAAGAAGTTCGCAGGGGTCAAGTGGATGCAGCTGGCACAGAACCGGGTTAAGTGGAGAAATATGGGAGAGGCCTTTGCCCTGCAGTGGGTATAATCAGGCTGATGATGATGATGATGATGATGATGCCCTTAGAATTAAAACGCTACTTACTTAATTTTTGTTCTATGCGCAAAAGTGACGTTGGCTGAAGGCCGCTGCAGAGAAACACAAGTGAAAATATTTACATTCTCTACTGTGCGCGAACTAATGCCCGCAAAAAGCTTTATGCACCCATGTCATTTACCGTTACGAGTGTGCGCCAAACACTTAACAGATGGCTTGTTTGCATGTGCATGAGCGTCCGCGTCAAGCAACGCACAGTTAATTTGCTTTTATAACACACCACGTAGCCATAGATAGTTCTCATCAAGTATAGTGAACATGCAGTATACCTACTTCAATCAGGTAGACATGGTTGGAGGCTGAAGTTGCAGCTCCGTGATGCGCCGAGATTGTGTTTTCAGAACGCAAAACAAAAGGCGGGTACACACAAACAAGCGAACCATAACCACGATTCTGGGTCCTATCCGGGTTTGATATCATTGCTCAGAGTCCACAAGATGATGTGTATCCACAATAAAATGTGTATTTATACACTATTTACACTCATGGTAGATGGCGCAACAATAACAGCATAAGGGCCGAAAGTTACTGGCTACTCGTGACTGTCTTCGTACAGCGACGGCCAGAAAGACTCAGCCACATCACCTCCAGGCGAGAGGCACTGCACACGGCGACGCTTACGACGGTCTCCCTCGGCTACTGCACACCAAAGTTGCCCCATTGGTCGGCTGGGTTTTCTCTGGTATCAACACAAAATTTCCCTTTTTAATCACAATATTTTTCGTAAAAGCATACTTTTATGGTGAGCGCCTCCAATGAAAATCTTGGGAAACGTAGCACAATAAGATAAAATATAAATATTATACGGTGATCAATGTGACAGCTACACATAGCGCCTTCTTGAAGCTGTCTGTGCAGGCTCACACTAGTCATCGAGTTCCCGATTACATGCTATTTAAAATCTCTGATGTTAGCGCGCTGCGCTAACCACTTCCCCTAGCGACACCTCTAGCCAGGCATTGGCTGCAGAGCAACAAAAAGTTGTTCAGAACGTATCTAAATGCGTTCCGAAAGTCAGTGTATATGTGAAAATATATCACACAATTTACTATGAGAAAATAAAGCTGTCCAGTTCGACCTTCCTGAATGTGAATCCGGAATGCGAAATTCTCGGCGCTTGGCCGGGCCAGGAAAGTGAAGGCGGGCCAAAATTGTGCTCCCCAAATAAGCCAGCAAGAGTTTTCACTTTGTGTCTATATATTTTCCCGAGGAAACATGTATGAAACAGCAGCTTTCAGCAACGTCACGAATGTCCACATTTTCAAAAGCTTGGAAATAAATTTTCTTTTTACCCTTGTGAGCATGCATTTTCCCCGAAACGGGAAATTTCCCATGATTCGGCAACACTGCCGCACCATCTGCCCATCATACACCCCGAAATCCGTTGGCATTTGAACAGTCCACTCCGAAGGCAGGAATTGGCGGCGACCCAAGAGGTCCAATAGCGAGCGCGCTGGTCTCCTGCTGTGGAGCGGTCGCGGCGCGAGGGGGTGGGAGTATACGCGCTCCTATGGCGGTAGTTGAGGCGCCATTGTGTCTGGTTGACTTGCCCGGGCACGCCCGAAGCAGCACAACGACTTCTAACCGGGTGTCGGGCGATCGCCCGCACTTGATAGACTCCAGTCGTCGGCAGCTTCAGGAGCCGCGGCAGCCGCGGTTAGAAGCCCCTTCAAAACAGCCTCGACTCAAAAACTGTGCCAAGATGGCCATAGAGCACCGGCTGCAACTGCTGCGCAAGCAAGGCGCAGTGCTGTCCCTGCGTAGAGTCCCGACGCGTCTTATCGCGATGGAAGATGGGCAGGTCATCTGACTATTCTGACCGGCAGTGACTGAATGTCCTGATTACAAGACGAGGGGAAGACGTATAATTCAGCTTATATAGGGAGCCTACTTATACCGACCGCTACTTCAATTTTAATTCGAACCACCCCTTGAAGCACATGATCTTCGTCGTCTTCTGTGTTTGAAGGAGAGCTAAGTATTTCTGCTCATCCGAAGCGCAGAGAACGACGGAAGAGACCAACGTGTCCTCCGATGTGAAGTAAAATGGTACACACGTGCCCTTGTTAAGCATGTTTCCTGCCGTCCTGCTTGCAAGACAAAAGGGTCGGACAGCACGGAAAAGACAAAGCCCTTTCGCATTGTGCTCGCATTCGCGAGGGGCACAAGTGACGCGCCTGCACGCATCCTGCGAAAGCAAATCTGCGTATCCCACAAACCCATCTCAACAATCGGTCAGTTTCTACCGCTATCAAAAACCGCACCCCCAAAGAAAAACAACCTGCTGTCGTTTACGAAATCCCGTGCTGCTCCCGAGTGGCCAGCCTCATATATTGGCCAAACGAAAAACCTCGATCAGCGAATCAAGCAACAAAAATATGAAGTCTGGTTAATTAACAGAGAAAGCAAACCCCTCGCCGCGCACTGCAAATGCGGCGACCCCAAAATCGCATTTGAGAACGTGAGTGTCATGGCTGTGGAAACATCCTTTTGGAAGGTGGCACGTCGAGGCATGGCTCATCCGGCTGACAACGGCAGCAGTGAGTAGGAAGTTGGGGACTCGACACTCAGTGTACACCCACGGACTCCGCTACGTGTTGGAAAGGCAGAAGCAAAGGCCGGTGGCTGCTATTGAAGGCTTGCACTCCAGTCGTCCCTGAGGAAAGGACCGAGCTGGTCACCTAAAAGTAAAGTTAAAATTGCTAGTTATTTCTCAAAATATGTTTCAAGAACTCAACCAGCCGGATTTCCGCCAAAGATATTTCGTTCATGTCGATGTGCACAAGCTCCACTGGGTAACGAGGCTCGGAACTCTAATCCTTTGTTGCAGCTCGCTGACATCTCGATGCATGTCCAGCAGCACGATATTAGGGATTGGATCAAAGTAGTCTCGTCTCTTCACGAGAAGCGGCGCGTTGGCTATCGCGCCGCGCCTCTTCTTCTGGATATATTCTTTTTCCCGCCGCCCCATCTGCCTTTCTGCCTTCACCGGACACACGGTCGCTCAGTTGTCGGGGACCGAGCACAGCTCCTTTACCTTCATAAGCTGATGAGTGTCCTTCTCTGCGTGCGTGCGTCCGCGAAAAGTCCGCGGTCGTGACCGATTACTGCGAACGCATGCATGCACTGCGCACGGCCCACGAAACAATATCTGGCTTAGGCATCATCATTGTTACTAGTTGATTGAGATTAGTTCCATTTAACAATTTTAACGCGCCAACTGACTCAGGCTGTTGGAGGCACTGTTATGGAGTGCCCATAAAATTTTCACCACATTGGGTTGCCTAAAGTAAACTGATCTCGCAAAGCAAAAGGGCGCCTTGCTTTTCGCCTCCATCTAAAAGCTGACGCCGCTTCCGGGAGTCGACCACGCTTCCTTGGGTGCAGCGTTCGAGCCCTCAAGACGCCCTTTCAGGTTTTGATACTATGTTTTCAATTTTCGATACTACTTGGCATTAACTGTGAGAAATGTGTAACTCCGTCAAAATCGCCAGAAATCGCACAGGTATGTGAAATCAAAGTGTGACAAATCATGTATGAATGTTGTGAAAAATATCCACAGTCCCTGTACATCAACCATAGTACTCCACTAAAAAATTAAAATTTCTTTACGAAACGTTATGTTACAAAATAAGATCTTTGAGTGTTACATAATATTTGGTAAAGAATGCCAGATTATTTTGCCATTTTCTTTAAAAAGCGCTGCTCTCTAGTTAAGTGCAAACTGAAAACTAGGGTCCAGCCAAACAACCCAAACCTTCGGCATAAATATTGTCCCGTGGTGGTGACAAGGACAACGATAACAAATGAAGAGTCCCATAGTGCACTCAAGAAGCTCTCTATTGGGGCTGACTTGTGCCCGCAAAAGAACTAAGCGATTCACCTGCGGCGATACCAGCAATCGTGCTCGCTGGCCGTCGGACAAAGAACAAGCATCGCACCCGCGAACGCTCAATTTAAAGGCGGCTAAGAAACAGAGATAAAGCCGCAGGTGACTAGCATAAACTGGAACTTTGCAGAAACGCACGAGACTAGATGGAATCTTCGAGATACAGTTCGACGCTTCTTGCACGATAACAAAAACATCATACAGCACCGTCTCGGAGAAAATAGGCATGGATGAACAAACAATACAGAATCGATCTGCGTGCTAGATTCACAGCGATACGGCCGCATTCCAGCGGTTGTCGAAAAAGAACAAACGAAGATTCAAATGATTTGCGGCATTGCACTCCCCTCAGTAGGCATCGCCTCGATGCCTACACAATGAACACAAAAAGTAAACAAAATACGAGAAATTAAAATAGCTAGAGATTTAGGGCGCGTAATAAGGCTTTAGGAGCACAACATGGGCAATTTCTGGGTGCGTCCTGCGCCGCTGAAATGTTTTCGTGCCGTCGGGGTTGAATTCCTAATTAAGCGGTCCGATGCGCCGAAGGCTTTTCATAAGCTTCATGCGCATAAGCTTTTCACTCAGTCCGCGGCGGCGTATCGGCGTCCAAACCCACACTTGGTCTCCCCGATTGCACTCTGCGTCACGTCGACTCAAGTTCTACCGCCGGGCGTCGGTGTGTTTTAGTAGTTGATGCGCAGCAGCCGGGTGAGTTGTCGGGCTTCCTCGCCACGCTTCAGGTAAGCGGGTGCGTCCAGGTTGTTCTAGTAGGTTACATGCAGCAGCATCGCGTTCGAGCGTTGTCGTGGGCCCCCTGCCATACACAAGCATGAACGGAGTCGCTCTGGTTGTCTCCTTGATGCCGTGTTATACGCGAAAGTCATATAAGGCAAGATTTCGTTTCAGGTCTTGTGGTCAGCGTTGACATACATGGCGATCATGTCAGCGATCGTTTTGTTCAGGCACGGCCGGTCTCGAGGGAGAGCGCGTTTCTCTCTTCTCTTACGGCCTCTCCAATGGGGTCTGTTTCCACCGCCCGCCGCACCTCGGTGAGGTCGCCACCGCCCCACTGCTGCTCCTCCGCTACAGCCGTTCACGCGCAAGGGAAACGCGCGCTCGCTCTTCGTGGTACGCAACAGTACACCATCGGCGCGTCGAAGAGTCGGCAGTGAGCAGTCCACACCGCCACATAACACGCAATCAGAGCAAGCTTGGAACGGGTCGAAATCCGCACCAAAATTCACAGCACAATGCACAACGCTGGCTGCAACGGCATAGTGCGATGAGAGCACGCGGCGTGTGCACCAAGTCCAAGGGAACAAAACGCGAGTCTCGAGAAAAAGCCGGCAAAGCACGGGCTGCAGATCGCTTTGCGCTCAGGCGAATGGAAGGAAATGGAAGTTAGGTTGGCGCGCTTTAGCGTACGCGTTCATGACTTTCTTTATTTGTTCCTTTCTATTACAGAAAGCCGGAGCGAAAGCTAAAGGCTACAGAGCCTGACAAAGGCTTCCGCTCCGGATGACGTTCAGCGTGCAGTTTGAAAAATGTATACAAAACATACAAAAGAGCACTTCGAATCATAAACACAACGCGCAAATACAGAAATTTGATTGCATGAAACTGAGTCACTCCAAATAACTATGGATAGGAAAAAAAGAAATACAAAAGATTGGCATGTTATTGCGGATTGCTATGTAATAAACCAACTGCAATTAATTAAACAGATGAAACATACCGCTGTAGACGATATCAATAAAACCGTTTGTTGAACTTAGTGATACACTATAGAACACTTGCAAAATAATAAAGAAAAGCACATGTAACCTCTGATACAAAAAACAGAAAACAAAAATTGAAACTATGCAATTGCGATGTCATGCTTGAGTAATAGGGCTTTAAGAAACTTTTTGGTGACAGGTTTGTTAAAGTTTACGAGCGTATCTACAAGATTCAACAGAAACGGTATCTGGTAGTCTGTGTGTTGCCGGCCGTAATGTGTTCTTGTGGCAAGTGTCCTTCTGAGTACTCGGCGAAAAGAATACTGTGAACTTGAGTTTGAATCAGAAGCTCTATATAACTTATTGTTGTTAATGTACTGTACGAGCTTGTAGTAGTAGACCTGGTTTGCTTTGATTATTAAATGTGAAAAAAAGCGGATGCGTTGGGAGAAGATGGGGCTTGCCATAAAAGTTTTCAAATAATCTCAGCATTTTCTTCTGCAATAAAATTAAGTTCTTATAATTTTGGGCTGTCGTAGTTCCTTAGACGAGTGCGCAGTAAGACAGTCGAGAGTAGAAGAGGGTATAATAGAACATTTTTTTCAGCCAAAGTGGAACGAGGTTCTTAATCTTATACAGACACCCAACAGCTCGACTTAAGTCCTCTGCTAGACGACTAACATGCGTATTCCAAGATAAGTTATTCTGAAACCACACACCCAAAAATTTTTGTGTCGATACCTGATCTAGCAGCTTATTACGGAAATTGATGGCGATTTTGCAACATAGAGGCTTATTTATTGGTGCAAAGATTATATATTTGGTTTTTTGTATGTTTAAACTTAATTTATTAACATCGAGCCAGAGGGATAGTGAGTTGAGGTAGTTATTCACTGTGTCCTGTAGGGAAATGAGCGATCTGCCTGCGAAGAAAAGATTAGTGTCATCTGCGTACATAATTAATTTTGGCGAACTTGGTATATTGCAGATGTCATTAATGTATAAATTGAACAATATCGGTCCTAGAATTGATCCTTGCGGTACGCCGTACAGTACATTTAATAATGATGAATGCGCATTATTTATTGTAACATATTGGGAACGATTAGTCAAATAATTTCTTATTAGATCTAATGCGACACCTCGTATACCGTAGTCGTAAAGCTTCATTAATAATATTTCATGGTCCACCGAATCGAAAGCCTTCTGAAGATCCAGAAATATACCTACTGTGTAGAGTCTTTGTTCAATATTGCGTATTATTTCGTTTGTAATGTTTAGTAAAGCCTGTTTAGTTGACTTATTCTTTTGGAATCCGTATTGTGTCTCATAGATTATGTTATGTCTTCTTATGAAATCTTCCATTCTGACGTTTATAACACCCTCAAAAACTTTTGACAAAAGGGGGAGCACTGATATGGGACGGAAGTTGTTGACTGAGTAATCACTCCCACCTTTATGAATTGGACTCACCCTTGCTATTTTGAGTTGATCAGGAAATATTCCAGTCTCCAGCATACTAATAACAATATGGGTAAGAACAACAGAGATTAGATCGGAAATATATTTTATAGGAATTGCCTTAATATCATCAATGCCGGCCGCAGTGCTATTTTTAAGATTTTCTATCAGTCGCTCAATTTCAAGTGGTGTGGTTGGCGACATTGCCAATGAGTTCAGAATAGCAGGTTTCGGTAAGACAAGCTCTTGTACAGGTGGGCAAGTGGAAGTGTATTTTCCGCTTTTTATGAAATGGTTGTTGAGGGTATCAGCAGCTGTTGTGTCACTAAGATTTCCGTGTGGCGAGGAAACCTGAACAGTTTCCTTACGAGGACTGCAGTGAGTAAGGTTTCTGACCTCTTGCCAAATTTTCCTAGGGTTGTTGGAAACAGGGGTAAACAACTTTTCATAGTAATCTAACTTTGCTTGCTTAAGTTCTTTATTAAGTCGGTTGCGATATTTTTTGAATTCTACCAGCTTACTGACATCACGAGTTTTTATAAAGGAATGGTACAATTTGTGTTTGTGTTTAATCCTGTCTAAGAGTACTGCATCTATCCATGGTTTCCTAATTTTGTTTTTGTATTTTATGCTCCTTGCACTCAACGGAAATGCTTTATTGTAGCAGTGTTTCAGTTTCTCGGCAAATAGAGTGTACGCAATGTTCGGGTTTGATTCATTGAAAACCGATTCCCAATCAGTGTCTACTGTCAAACGGCGAAAATCCTTTAGTGCCTTGCTAGATATGTTACGACATGAAGGTAAATCGTTTTTAATTTTTTCTTTGTGTACGATCGGTATAAAACAGAAAATGGGCAGATGATCACTGATGGCAAGTGATAATACGCCAGACGGAGCGTGCAGCGGGTCCACGTTTGTGATTCAGACGTCTAATAATGTAGCACTGTGCTCCGTAATGCGCGTGGCTAAGGAGACGAGATTAGAACATGCATAGGAATTCACTATATCGCTAAGAGTTCTGGAATTCACATTCCCCGCCATTAGGTTTACATTCATGTCACCCATAACAACAAACTTAGTCCCGGTGTTACTTAAGTGGTTTAACATTTCATCGGCAAAAGAAAAGAAATTTGTTTTATTTCCGCATGGTGGTCGGTACACCACTGCGACGATAACCGATTTGAGACGCACGGTTAGAAACTCAACATGTTGGTCGATAAAAGAAAATTCAGACACTACTTCCTGAGATAGATGCTTTCGGACGTAGATAGCGATTCCCCCACCACGCCCAGAATTTCGTTCAAGGCCATGACACACGTAGTTATCAAGATGCGGTGGGTTATCATTTGCTGTCAACCAGGTTTGTGAAATAAGCACGAGATCAAACTCAACTACAGTGTTTTCGAATAAATCGAGTAGTTTTTCGTGTTTGTTTCTGATGCTGCGCATATTTAGATGCAACATTGAAAAACACTCATGAAGATTTGCATATGCGTCGTTAAAGGAATGATAGTCGTAATATCTGCACATGCCATCACAAGGCATGGTCGTGGTGGCATGCTCAGCCATTACTTGTTCTGATTGTTTTTTTTTTTCGGCAGGATGCTTTTTTTATTTTCTTTTTACGCGGTCCTGCTGTCAAGGTCATCGGCAGAAAAAATGCGCAGGACTGTAGATGTCTCATTTTGTCGGGCAAATATTTTGCCTCCATTAGTCCACACAAACTTCCAATTAACCTCTTTCTTTTTCTTGGTGGCAGCTCCAAGAAGCTGTTTGCCGTACCTCTTTAAGTGTTCGTTGACAAACGCAGGCCGAGTGTCATGAGTGTTCTCATCAAAGCCAATCATTTTTGTGTCCAGTCGCATTTTTCTTGCCTTTGCATGTAAGGTGTTCTTTTTACTTCTCCGCACAAAACGGACAATTATGTTAGACTCGTTATGCTTGGAAGTTGGAACTCTGTGGCATATATCAATGTCACTTTTGTCAACCTCTTCTGCAACAAGATGCCAGATTTTTTTTACGACAGTTATTGGTTCACCTTCGAGAGAGACACCTTTGAGTTCGATGTTATGAGAAGGCTGATATTGTTCCAACTCCTCTAGCCTTCGAACGAGTCTAGCATTCTGGCTTTTAAGATCCTTGTTTTGCTGAACGATGTCTTGAATTTCCTCTTTCAAGGCTTTGAGATCTCCTAGATCTTGTAACGCTAACCTAATGGCTGTCAGTTCCTCTTTCAGTTCACTGCAAGTACAATTATTCTGCAAGGCTTCCTCGGCAGCCTTCGTGTTGTTCCGCGTATTCTTCGTCATTTAAGCGATTCGAAACAAGGCCAAATACACTCAAGAGCAGACGTTCGCCAGCAGTACACACGAAATCCTTTAGAATTAATACATATGCAATTCTTTTTACCTGCATATCTTTAGGTTAGGTGCCCTAGGTGCACTGCCGCCGAAATGCTGCCACTGCCCTTCCGATCACGGCTTATAAAACCAGCAGCTGCTGTGGTTGACGCCCTCTTGAGGCGCAGGACAGCTGCGCAGTCTTGACAGTCGGGTGAAGACAAACTTGCTATCGATCACTTGGCGGCCGTCGGTTTCGTGATCCGTGATGTCGCGCGTTCCTGCAAGAGCAGATATCTTTAGGTTAGGTGCCCTAGGTGCACTGCCGCCGAACTTCTCGAACTGCTAAAGCAGCGTGCCAGATGGTTCCTGTGAGTGCTTTCTTGATGGCACCCGAGTCCATCTGTGTGAACGGGCAAGAAGCGGGGGAAAAAAGGAAAAATGAGAAAAGACCCAATCTGTCTACCACGTGTGCGGTACGCTTTCTGGACGCCGCAGCCCGTGCCCTCCTCAGGTGCCCCAGGGCACGGGTGGCCGCCACAACCCTGTAACAATCGTGTAGCGGCCTACCCGGCGCCACTCAAGTGGGTTTGTTTAAAAAAAAAGAGGCAGACATCAACATTCCGCAAGACCGTGTACATATAGGTCAGACCGGAAATTTATCTACCAGCTAAAGTTCCTCGATCGTTAACATGTAAGCCGCGTTGATATGGACAACTCGAATTTTGGGCAGTTTTTCTGGGGACCAAGCTTTTCAATCGCATGAACAGCCGTGGTAAGAGTAAGTCATCTAGACATAAGATATGCCATCAAGCGTATAAATATCCAGGCGAGTGAAGCGGAAGTATGTTATTTCACGCATAATTACAACGAGGATAATGAGATTGGAGCGGCAAAAATATTGACTAATTCCAACTTCAATGAACTCCACTATGCGCAGAAGCAGATCCTATCATGGCATAATATTTAAAAAAAAAATTATTTGCGATTCGTTATTACGGACAACTCGTTTTAAGGACAAATTTGCTCGGGAACAAAACTGTCCATATTAATGAGGCACCACTGTAATTAATGTTTTTTGTTTTCCTCCATTTCGGCCCACCTATCGCTCAAAATATTACAGTAGTGTTCAATTTCATTTTTGGTCAAATGTTATTTCGGTGTTCCTAACGTTCTTTTTTTTAACGCCTATAGAGCTATAAATAAATGTTAGCATAACCTTTCTATAAACATTTTAACAACATATATCTAATATATATGCAGCATTATACTAGCGTTGTTGAAAATGATAAAACAACCCTGCACGAGCATGTAGCCTACCACTGGTGACGGTACACAACTACGTAATACAGCGCGACATACAACTCCTATAATCACCTCTGAATAAATAGCACAGAGCAAAGATTTTATATCCATCATTGAGGAATGTCCCTTGAGTAACAGTGGCGAATGTGTAATTAGCAAAGCATTCTACCAAAATAATGGGGCAGCGATTGCTCTCTAAGGCACGCATTACTGCACAGATAGTTACAAAAACTATTAGTTCAAAAACATACTAAAAAAAAAGAAAATATTGCTAGGAATTAGTGCTTGAAATAGACTTCCTGTTTTTTTTTCTTGAAATAATCATGATGTCATGTAAACATTTCATTAAACCAACGTTTATTTAAAAAATTAAAATAATGTTTATAATACAACATAAAACTTTGCTGGTCTATAAATTATAGAAAAATTGATAACAAAACTTTTACTCTCACTTTATGCTAATACTTTATATCATGTAAGCATTGTGCAACTTATATTACATTTTTATAAAATTATTTTCATCTTCGGTGTTACCTCGATGGTTTTTCATCTAGCACTGAAAGACGGTTTTGCTATTGTTGCTGTTATGTTTGCCTTGAAGAAGCTTCGATGTGATCACTGCTCATTAATTTTTTTTATTCATCTTCTTGTACAGGCTTGGGAAAAAATTCAGATTAAAATGAACAAAAGTAGATACCATGCCGCAATACATGTCATATGCTTGTCGAACGTTTGCTGAGCGACAGTGTTTTTTAATATAAAAACTCCATCCACGTGTGTAGCACGTTGAGAGGATGCTGCTGCAGCATCTACCTTCTGTAATCTTTCATTTAGGGGCTGTACTCACCACGAAACCCGCGGGCGACAGCGCGAAACCAGGCAAAAGCCACCCGCCGCCACTGAAGCAGATGCGGAGCGAACAGTGAGCAGGTCGTGCCCTTTGCGGCGGCGGAGAGCGTGACTCAAGGAGAAAAATTCCCATTGTTCACGCGGCGATTGAGAAGGCCGTATGAAAGAGCGCGTGCTCTCTCCCTTGAGACCGGCCGTGGTTCAGGCGCGCCGTAAGTCAGTTGGTCTGGAGACGGTACGCAGTTGTTCGTTTATGGCTTGTATACCTATATTCCAGGATGGCTTACATCATCTCTGCCGTAAATGCCGTTCCCCATGTCCGTAATGAGCACTTCCGGGACGCCGTGTCGAAAGGGAATTTGTTCGACACAAAGTTTGGCGACTTCAGCCTCCGGTACTACTGGGCAGGGCTTCGCTTCGGTGTAGCGGGTGAGGTAGTCGCTGGCACCGATGATCCACTTGTTACCCGTAGACGAAGATGGAAAGCGGCCGAGAAGATCCATCCTAGTTTGTTGAAAGGGTGGTCGAGGGTGGTATCTTGTTCAGCAGCCCAGCTGATCTAATCGGCGGCGTCTTGCGTCGCTGATACTCGCCGCACGATTTCACGTAATGACCGACATCAGCAGACAGTTGCGGACAGTAGTACGTCTTCTGGATTCGATGCAATGTGCGCGAAAACCCGATATGGCCTGCTGTGGGCTAATCGTGCAATGGCTGCAGAGTTTCCCGCCGGAGGCTTTTAGGCACAACAGAAAGCTGCGCGGTCCTGTTGGGTGCGAAGTTCTTCGCGAGGACGCAATTGCTTAACGCGAACAATAATAATGACGCCTGAATACAGAAGGAAGGGAAACGGTCTTACCATTGAGGTATTGGATTGGTCTTTCATGTCCGGGTTCGGGCGCTTACTGGTCCCAAAAAGGCGTCATTGTCATCATCTTTCGGCGGAGCGTCAACAGCAGCGCGGATGAGCAGTCTGCGTCGGAATGTTTGCGGAACGACTTATAGACTGCAGCCACGTCAAGTTATTGAAGTCGTAAGATCCATCGAGCAATGCGGCTGGAGGGGTCTTTCAAATTTTCCAGCCAACTAAAGGTCGTAGTGATCACTTACCACTTTGAATGGTCGAGCGTAGAGGTAAGTACGAAACATTCAAGTGCGCAGATGATCGCGGGGTATTCATTTTCGGTCATCGAGTGATCGGCTTCGGCTTTCGAGAGGGACCTGCTACTGTAAGCGAGTACGTTCTCCTGTCCGGCATACTTCTGAATGTGAACGGCGTCTAAGGCCAGACTGCTCGCGTAGGTATGTATCTAAGCTCAGCGTTCTCATCAAAGTGGCGTAGTATAGAAGGCGACTGTAGGCGGCGCTTAACTTCATCGAAGGCTTCCGCTTGTGGTTCTTCCCATTGAAATTGCACGTCTGCCATTTGTAATCTGCGTCAAAGGTTTGGTGAGGCACGAAAAGTTATTGACGAATCATATGGACGAATCATCGGTATTACTCGCACAAACCGAAGAATCGGCGCAACGCTTTCTTGTCACCGTCCTGCGAAAATTGCGACGGCAGCTGTTTCTGCGTCTCAGGGCAGACTACCTGCTAGCAGTCGTATGACCCAGTAAGAACATCTCTTCGTAGGCGAAGTGAGACTTCTGTACTTTCTACGTTATACCTGAAAAGTTGATTGCGTCAAGTAGTGTTCGAAGCCTTCTCAGATGGTTTTCATAGTTCGAAGAGAAGACAACAAAGCCGCCAAGTATACAACACAAATTTGCCATTTCAAGCCAGCCAGTACAGCATCCATTACTCACTGGAATATCGCTGGTGCGGAGCAGAGGCCGAATGACATAAACTTGAATTCGGAACGGTTGTCTGGCGTGATGAACGCGGTCTCGCGGTCTTCGTCGACCTCAATTTGCCAGTACCCGCCCTTCAGGTACATCGACGATAAGTACTTAGCGTTACATAGCCGGTCCAATATGTTGTCGATGCGCGGAAGCGAGTAGGTATCCTTCTTAATGGTATTCAAGCGACGGTAATCAATGCAGAACCGAAGTGTGCCGTCTTCGCACTTCACCAAAATGACTGGTGCCACCCAGGGGCACTTCCATGGCAGGATCACTGCATTACGCCGCATTTCATCAATTTGATCGCGCATGGCTCTGCGTTCTCGAGGCGACATACGGTAGGGGCTTTGACGTAGTTGTCGAGCGTGTTCGTCCGTGACGATGCGGTGCTTTGCCTACTGAGTTTTTCACACCTTAGACGCTGAAGAAATAAAGAGAGAGAGTAAACTTTAATTGTTTAACGAAATAGCGTGGGTGGTTTCCTCGGTCCAGGATACCATTAACCTGGGCTCTCTCCCGAGCCCTGGTGAGCAGGCTGCGCGCTCAGAGAGACCCGTGTGGGCCAGCTCTGCCTCCCACTCTGCTTGGCTGAGCGCTACTTTGTTAGGTTTGGGAATAACATAGTTTGTATTTTCCTCCAGGTTACCGCCTCCTGTCTGCTGAGGTCTTTGTGCGGTCCTGCGTATTGTTTGCTTTCTAATTTGAAGTGTTGTAGAAGACCTTGAACTGGGCGATACGTCGTCAACAGTCAATAGAACGTTCTGCGATCAGTCGTGAGACATGTCAGCAAACATACGAGCGTCGAAGAGAGCTTCGTTGTCGTTTTTCTTTCTTGCCGTCACGCGCGTTGAACATGCTTGTCGTCACTCTCTTCAGCAATAGGCGCTGAACATATCAGAGCCCAATACCTGTTTTACAGAAATATTGCATTAGTTCCCCGTATGTGAATCCGGTCTTGCCTTTCACGGGGTAGTGCTGCGCTGATGCCCAACATGGGTTGCTCTGATCGGTTTGTTGCATGATCTTCAGGTTGGCTGGGGAGATATAAGACATCTCAGATGTCCGCTACCTCGTCGAAGAAAGCGATCTTCGTGCCCTTGTTCAGGTGTTGGTATTCTTCAGTGAAGTTCGTGACCAGCCCTTGAGCTTGTCCATGATGGAGAAGGGAGACGCCTCTTGCGATTCCCATTCAAGGCTCCTAGAGCAGCAGGGTTCTTCCTTCGACGACGCTTGCGGCAGTTTCGATATCTGCGTTGCCTACGCAGGCGGCGACACTCAATCGGAGCGGAACGGCTAAGTCTACGTCGAGGACGTTTAGAACAATAAGATGCTTCTATGTCACCATAAAAGGTATGGCGTTGTCTATCGAGAGCTTGATGAGTTTTGAGCGAAAGTCGATGATCACCCGATGCACATTGAGAAAATCCATACCTATAATGACGTCTCGCCAGCAGTTCTAAAGGACTACGAAGCTCGCAAAATACGTACGCCCATTTACTATCACTCTTGCCGTGCATCTCCCTGACGGCGTAATAAGGTTACCACCAGCTGTGCGGTTTAGCGGACCATTCCAAGTGGTCATCGCTTTCTTGAGCTGGGTGGCGAACTCTGCACTGATGACAGAATATTCAGCACCGGTGTCCAATAAGACGGTAACCTTGTGACCGTTGACAGCAACCTCCAGGTCACTTGTTCGTGCCCTCGTATAGTATGTTGGCTTCGGCGTTCGATCTCTACTCCGTCTTTTGCTCAGTTCGCAGCCAGGGCATAGCGTTATCATTTCACTGGGCGTTGGTGTTAGTGTAAGGGGTGGTTGTATGGTCGCCGATCTCCTCGTCGTGTGTTGCAGCGATGTATTGGTTAAAGCGTAATCAGTCGTCTCTGGCGTTCGATGATATTTGTGTTTTCGCCTTGAAGCAACCTAACCTCTATAGTTGTTACTGTTATTTTCCCCTACGGAGGCTTGGTGACCTTCCTCGCACACTGTCATCGTAGCTGCGACCTGGAGACGCAAAACGGGACCTATACGGTGATAGGGGCCTGCACCGACGGCTTGGCGGCGCAAAAGGCGCCGCTACGCAGATAATTCTCGATTTCTTGAGGTCGTTCGCCGAGGTGGGGTCGTGGGGCGTCGACTGCGAATCTGCAGAGGCTGATTCGTCGTTAGGGGCAATGGTGTAAATTGTGACCGGCTGTCACGAAATCGGCGCAAATTTTCATTAAGCCGGTACGGCGCGAGGCCCGCGCGGCGTCGCGTGGAAAGCATGGAGAGAAAAGCCTCCTTCCCCGCTCGGGAGAGCGCGTAGCTTTGTACGCGTTGCCGGCACTTTCTTTCCCATTGCCCTTTGAGGACGGTGGTTCATCGGCCTGGAATGTGCCAGACCTTTCGATAAATTTCTATGGGACCTAACCAATGACGACGCCCGGCTCGACTGGAGGAGGAGAGAGCGCTATAACCAGCGAAGCTAAGTGTGTGTGCGCGCTAGCTTTGACGCGTGTTAACAAACAGACGCAGCGCGCCCTATTTAAAGAGACCGCGCCGCTTGTTGAGTCAGTCAGTCAGTTCGTCAGTGTTTTGCGACTTGCTCGCCTGTGCTTCGGCCTGACTCCCGGGGATCACCCGCTGCTGGCAAGACCATGGACCTGCAAGGGAGTGGCGCTCGTCTCGTATGGCGGCCACATCGTGACTCTTGAGGCGTCGGACTGCAACAGTGCCCGGTGAACAATTTGGTGTTTGTTTATGTAACTCTCTCGTGTTTGATCTGTTGTAAAGCCTCTGTGTTATTGAATCATTCTGTAGTTGCATGCTTAGCGTTTGCATTCTGTGAACATTTCGTCTGTTGTATTTCAAGTGATCTTGTGTATTCCTTTGTATCGTCTCTTGCTCTACATAAATTGTGTTTTGTTTGTTACTTCTGACTCCGATCCTTACTCTAGTTTGAACCGGCGACAGCTGGGCACCAAACGACCACCCCCTTATGTCACTACAAGGTAGTTGAATTCCGGCTGAGCTTGCCACGCAAGTCGACGGCATCTCCTTTGCGACCGGAACAGCTATCCCCACTCACTCTAAGGGTGTCTTGGAGTGTGCGCCCGTTAAGGGCGCACCGTTAATAATACCCCGTAATTATTAACGGGTGACACCGGCCTCACCGCAGTGGAAGCATATTAGCCGGTTGTTCGCAGTTCTCCAGGCATCGGTTTTCATGGGGCTTGGGGGTTGTTCGTAGACTTGGCGGGCGGGGGCCGAGTGGCGGCGTTCAGGTGGAGCTTTCCCGCGTCGAGGGGTACTTGGAGGGTCTCGTCGCAGCTCAGGATGGCTTAACGCTGCAGCGTAGTTTATCTAACTGGGATTTAGCGTCGGAGCCGTCGCCTTAGGAATGCCCAGTGTCTGCTGAAACTCTTCCCGGACGACCTAAACAAGTGTCGCACCTGAGAGTTTTGGGATGAAGGAAGCAGCCGGCGCAGCTCTTCCCGCACAACCACGCAGACAAGGTCTTACAGGCTGTCTCCGCTTGTAGGCGAGACGTCATAGTGGCCTGTGAAGTAGACTTGGACAGATCGGTTGTGCTGGCTGTTTCTTGTTTTCAAGGTCTTCTCTATTATCGCTGCTTACTGGCGGAATTCTGCCATAGTCGGCGTACAAGACCGGCAAAAAGTTGATCGTACCACACATCAGGAAGTTGACCTTTTTCTTCTAGGTCATATGGGGATCGGCGTGGCGGAAGAGACGCTTCATCTCTTTAATGTTAGCAAGGACACACTCATTTGGAAGCTGAATCCTGAATTGAAGGAGATACTGAGCTCTTTCGTTTCTACCTACAATTGCAGAGGCCTTTAGAAGCTCCGACTTAAGTGTCCCAGTCATGCAAGAAAGCTTCACTGTTTTTAACAAGACCCTCGCAGATTTCTGAAGTGCGAAATACATTTGCCTCAATTTTTTCGAGTGATCCCAAGCGTTTGAGGAGGCCACGCGCTCGAAAGCATCCAGGCGGTCATCTGCGTCTTCATCCGGACATGCTTGGAAGCTTAGTGGCTCACAGAGCTGGATGAACACGAGAGGCTGTGCTGGTTCCGTCTTCACCGGCATGGTCACATTGACTAGGATTCAGCACCTCCACCCGATTTCACGTGGTGGTTACAAGGCAAAGATATTAATAGAGATTCCCACAGTGCACAAAAGAAACTATTGGGCTGACTTACGGTCACAAAAGAACTAAGCGATTTAGCGGCGGCGATAACAGCAATCGTGCTTGTTAGGTGTTGCTAAGAAACATTGCGTCTAAGAAACATTGAGATACAGCCGCAAACGGTGACTAGCGTAGCCTGAAACATTGTGGAAAACCACCAGACTGGATGGAATCTTCGAGATACAGATCTACGCGTCTTGCGCGACCAAGAAATCGATACCGAATAATCTCGGGACGACAGGCGTGAATAAACAAACAATACAGAATCGATCCGCGCGCTAAATGCACAGTGATAAGGTCGCATGCCAGCGGCTGTCTATAAAGGACAAACAAAAATTGGAGTGATTTGCGGCAATACTGTCGCGAACCATTACAAACGTTTTGTTATTGATTTCAACAGGCACCAGCACTCGACCTTATAAATGCGATCGTATCCCCCGGGATAATCTTGTTCAAGCTCGATTTAGTGAGACGTGGCTTTATTAGACTGTAGTGCGAGATGTACAGACTTTCCTGAGTGATCGCAATAGAGCACGACAGTTTTCGTGCCGTCCCGAATTTTTCCAAGTTGTTTTGGCTGGTTTAGATGCTTTATCTCCTTACTTTAATTTCAGCACTGCCTAATTTTGCGGGCATTCGTAGTCCGACGACCAGCAAGCTTGTTTTCTATTATTTTCCGCCGTGCGAAGGCGCAAGTCAGACTAATCATGAGTTTATTTCAGTGAACTCCAGCTTTTCCGTCCTTGCTTATGGCCTTGTCACTACCACGTTATATATCCGGCGCAGCTGCTGGGTACCCTGTCCGTGCGACTATGTCGCAAAAGACGCAGCCAGCCGAAGAGAGACAGCCTCTCGTTTTTTTGCATCTTTATAAGCCCCCCTTCCCACCTTCTACGGCGGGCCTGAGGAAGATGTGAAAGCTTGGATTGGCCCCTTCAACCGCGTTGCAAAATCAAAGTTGTGGAACGACTTTCAAAGTGGAGGCAAGTTTACTTTGCACTTCTGAGATCTGCCTTTCTCTGGTTTGAAAATCGTAAGACTTCTCTGAAGGATTGTTGTACAGTAAAGCAGAGCGCATGATAGCTTTAACAAATTTCATCCGAAAAGAGAGAAAATGCATCTCCAAACCAAATGTCCAGCTCCCAAACGAGTCTGTGCAGAATTGTGCTGTAGACGTGAAGCATGTATTTCGCCACACATGCCTTGAAATAGCTTAAGAAAAGAAAGTGAATTTTTGGTGCCAGGCATGAAATGGTGACGTTTCTGGCCGTTAGAGAAACAAACATAAACTTCGTGGACCAATTCGAGAGAGAACCGTCTTCCACAGAACCGAACCTTGACGCCCTGCCGACCACCCGTCACAAGTCGGCCAAGCCCCCTGGACATGGCGACCACCAGCAATGACTTAGGGTTGCTTATCAATGAAGTCGTTAGTGACGAACTGCACATACACATGTCATTTCTGACGCAGCCACAGGCCGGGACACACACGAATGTCATCCGTGAAGAAGCCCAGCAAAGAATGTTTCGTTCAAGCGGCCGTTCGACTGCTCTGATAAAAGAATCCACAGCGATGAACGGTTCTGCTGCGTTAGGTCTACCTGGTTTCCAATGCGGCTCTCGAAGCATTGACCCCAGCAGGCTGCTGCTCAACCTAACCGTTCCACCCCGCCCGCCAGGTCTAACAACGCCCCTCAAGCCCCAGCCCTAGAAAGTGGACAGCAGGAAGTGGACGCCTAGAGGACAGCAAACAACCGCAGAGAATTCTTCCATTCCTGTGAAGCCGACAATCTCCTTCATCGCTACCCATGTAGACGTATTGGCCAAAACGGCTTTGCAACCGACTCCCCGCTACCGTGTTTTGTAACTAGGAAATAGACTATTTATTGCGCAGGGAAGAACACTGGCCATCAGGCCGTCTCTCTCGCTCGCTACCCTATTCGGGGCCCACTCTGCATCGCTGGACTACAGCTTGACCACTGGGAAAACTAACCAAAGCAACCTTTGGCGGCGAAGTTGCTACACGCCGAACTAAAGAACACCCTCCAATGCCGACTACGATTGACGCCACCGAAACAATCAAGCCACCGCTACACCCGAGAACGACGTCAACGACGACGCTAACAAATTTGAAATTGACGCCGCCGCCCAGCGTGACAATGGTGTGTTCCAGCCACGAAGAAGTCGAGATCGAAAACCGAAATCAGCAATGCAATGCGGGGGCACCAAGGTACCTCGAATTTGCTCTGAGGGGTAACCGGCTGCCTGCGTCAGTGGTCACAGGAGCCGACTACTTAGTCACCAATGGGTTGTTCGCCTGCAATCTGAAGAACATAATGATCACTTGGATGTCGGCAGATCTGCACCGCTGCTGGCAACCTCATGACGCAGTCAGGATAAGTGCTTCTCAAGAGTAGGAGTAAATGGGCGCACTTATCCTACTAGCTTTGCGGTCCTGCGGTATTGCTCCCGTGATATGGTTCTGGATATGGATTTTCTGAATGAACATCGGACAATCATCGACCGTCGCTCAAAGATGAAAAAGCTTTCGCCGGACACAGCCATACCTGTCGCTCCAACTTCGACTAGTCCCATTGCTCAGAATATCCTTAGCAAAACATTTAGCCTGCCGCTCTTATCAAGCTTCATTATATCTGTTGGGCCGTCGACATCAAAACCACAGAAGGCGTCGTCGAACGAAGCACCTAGCTGCTCTAAGATCGTGGACTAGAAATCGCAAAGGGCATCCCTGATTTCCGGCATGGACGAGCTCAGATGCTGGTCACGAACTTCACTGGAGAATAACGGCATCTAATAAAGCCACGACGATCGCTTTTCTCGACGACCTAGCAAACAGCTCTTGGGTCTACGCCCTCACCAACAAAACCGAACATGATGCGCCTGTCGAAGGCAGCCGGCTAACATTGGAAATAATCCAACGCTGTCCCGAAGGCGAAACAAAAACAGAAATGCGCCGTTCTTTAAATTCAGTGCTTTCGAATCCACCGCGAATTCGTAGCCCGATGATCGTAGATAACACTGGCAGTTATCGCCGCCATCGGATTGCTCACTACTTGTGCAAGCGCAAGCCAATATAATAAAGAGCTTATTTCAGTGAACTTCAAGTCTCAATGTTTGTCTGCGGGTTTGTCACTATCACGGGAAAATGTTCAGAAGGCAGCATGCAGAAGGAAGCAATAAACAACCCATTACAGTGCACAACGAGGTGATTGATTGAGGTAGTGGCTGCAGATCTCGACCATGAAAGCTTATTCACATGAGAAGCAGAAAGAGCTGGAGCGCATGCGGGAAGTACTCTGAAATCATAAATGTGACCTTTACGAGTTTCAAGAGAGGAAAGCGCATAACAGCTGTTTCAGGAACATTGTTGGAAAATTGTTAGCTTCCATTTTGGCTTTGAATCTTTTTTTCATTTTATAAATTCATTCAGAGGTAAGTTCTTTACCTCTGAAACAAATTTAACCGATTTTGCTACAGAAGTGACTACAAGAGAATTGTTGTTATATCGAGGTTTCAAAGTTGCACTGAACTGTTCTTCCTTCCTTGTTTATACAATTAGTCCCAATCTTCAGAGGGAATTCCAATATTGATGATCAACCATGGAAATCGAAATACGGCATAGCTTAACTTAGCTGGTTTTGTGCATTATGCTACAGCGGCCTTGACTAAAATGAAACATTCAGAAATACTGTCCTCAGGGCCTCAGAGGAAAAGTATGTGGGAGCAGGTTTTTGTTTTATTACATCAGTTTGTTTTGTTGTTTCAAACGCGGTACCATTTCGCAACTTTTTCGCAGCACGCCAGAGTTTTGGCATCACAGTATGATTTCGCTTTTTTCTACACGTCGGGTTGGCACAGGGATTAGAGATCGAAAACCGAACCTTTCAAAAGTGCTTGATTGGAGGTATAAAATTGGTTTAATTCATATCTCTAAAGATAGCAACATTCTTGTTTTTGTTAGAGTGCTTCTGAAGTGTTCACCGAAGCGAAGTGCGAAATTCCGTTACTCGCCATGATTGGGAATGATAGCTGGGCCTATTAATAAATTGCAACTATTTTTTTTTTTTCAGTGTAGGGCTCTCGGATTTGACTCACACAGAGTGGCACTCTTTGAAGATTTATGACCAAGTCCGTGTAATAAATAATAAGACATCAGAGATCAACACTGCAGCGCCACCAAAGTGTTTCGATAGATAATCTGAGTAGTATGTATTATCGAGCAAATTCTTATAATCTGGGCACAGCCACATTTCTGAGAAACACAAAACACAACAATCATATGCAATATAGGCAAGAAAAGTGGTTATTGCATCAAAATTTTGTGCAGACTGCATTTCACCCGAATTCTGAGAGCATTGCAGAATAATCACTGAGAAATGGGAAAGCCTGAGCCTTGCTGCTACCCACGGTATATCGCGTGCCTCTTGCTGAGCTTTTGATATCTATCCCTGGGCTTGTATCGCACAGTGAAAATTTTCTATCCTTGGCGCGTGTTCGATGGACGGCTATGTATAATTATGTTTGGTTTACAACCCAGTAAAAAAAAAAAAAAACAGAAAATATGTGATAGTCTGTAGTCTTGTCGTATTTTTGACCTGTTGTCCGACGTTCCTTGTCTGTAGTTCTGTATTGTGACGTTTTTGTCTGTAGTTCTGTACTGTGATATTTATTGTCTGTAGTTCTGTATTTGGACGTTCTGTAGTATATTATTCGATATTGTGACGGCATGCATTCTGATGTCCCGCAATCTGACATTCCGTACATCTAGGGCGCATGTTCATTTCATATACTGTTGCCACTTCCTTCTCTCCTATTGTGAGAATATTCACATGCGCAGAATACAACCAGCGCCAAGCGGGAACAATTACTTTCTTGGGATCATAGTCATTAAGTGGGCTATTTTGCAGGCATATAGGCCTGGGAGCTCTGCACAAAAAGTGTGCGAGCATGCCGAAGACATGCGAAACATCTGTGAGAAGCCGCCTTTTTTGGAATCCATGAAGCTGTATTTCCAGGAGGCGCTTGAACGGGTCCACTTAATGACAAAAAGATGTAGATATTGTAAGCACTGTGAGTGACCTTCATCTTCATCTCAGCGTAATCATCATCGGTCATCGTGTCGTGCGAAGAAGACAAAGTGTTGCTCAGAGGACGGGACACTTCGGGTCCCGTCCTCTGCCATTTTGATGATAAAGCACCGACAATTTTGCACACCGACGCCAGTAGCCATGGCATTGGCGCTGTCCTTCTGCAACGCCAAAACACCTCTACAGAAAATGTTGTTGCCTATGCGAGCCGAACTCTGACTTCTGCGGAACAAAACTACACTATTACCGAACAAGAATGTCTCGCCGTCGTCTGGGCTGTTCAGAAGTTTCGTCCTTACCTGTACGGCCGTCACTTCACAGTCGTCACTGACCACCACGCCCTATGCTGGTTATCCACTTTGAAAAATCTGTCCGGTCGTCTCGGGCGGTGGATCCTCCGCCTTCAAGAGTACGACTTTACTGTCACTTACAAATCGGGCAAGAAGCACAAGGACGCCGACGCTCTCTCTCGTTGCCCTATTGCTTTGCCGTCGCAACCCATGTCCTCGCATTCCTCTCCTGTCCCAACGGAGTCAAGCCATTTAAACCCTACAGTTATGCAGTCTTTGAGCGCCGCCTCTATTGCTCCCATGCCAGATATACACTGCAATCTTGCTCACCACCAGAGTGCTGACCCTTACTGTCAAAAGCTGATTGATAGTCTCAGCGGTGTTATTAGACCTCCAAATGCCCGTCTCCGTCGTCGGCTCAAAAATTTCAAGTTACAGGATGGCACATTATTTTGGCACAACTACAGCCCACTGGGCCACACATGGGTTCCCGTAATTCCTTCTTCCCTGCGTCCTCAAGTTCTACAAGCCTTTCACGACGACCCCACCGCAGGTCACCTTGGGTACCACAAAACCTACGACCGCATCAAACGTCGTTTCTTCTGGCCTGGCCTTTCAACCTCAGTATTAAAATACGTAGCGTCTTGCATCCCTTGTCAACGACGCAAGCGGTCTACGTCGCCTCCTGCCGGTCTCTTGCAACCTCTCCCTTGTCCTTCCACACCTTTCGAAGTCGTCGGAATCGACTTGTATGGACCCCTGCCCTTGACTCCAGCTGGCAACCGCTGGGTCGTTACTGCCGTTGACCACCTCACCCGATACGCTGAAACCGCAGCACTTCCTTCCGGCTCCGCTTCCGAAATCGCCAACTTCTTCCTCCACACCATACTTCTTCGCCACGGCGCCCCTCGCCTCCTCCTTAGCGATCGTGGCAAGTCGTTCCTCTCCACCGTCCTCGCCGCAGTGCTTCATGCTTCAGGCACGGTGCATAAAACTACATCTCCTTACCACCCTCAGACCAATGGCCTCACAGAACGCTTTCATCGCACCCTTTCTGATATGCTATCCACCTACATTCACCCTCAGCACAACAACTGGGACTCTTTACTCCCCTTTGTAACCTTCGCCTACAACACTGCCGTTCAACGAACCACCACCTACTCTCCGTTTTTTCTTGTTTATGCCCGCCATCCTACCTTCTCCCTCGAAGCATCTTTCTTCACAGCTTCTACTCCTTCTGCCGCGCCTTCCCACGAACAGTTCGTGTCTCGTATCGCCCACTGCCGCGATCGTGCCCGCCTTCAAACTGAAGCCACTCAAGCTTCCAGGAAAAGCACGTATGATGCGACTCATCGCTCAGTGTCTTTCCGCCCTGGAGACGAAGTGCTACTCTGGACACCTACTCGCATCCCCGGCCTGTGTGAAAAGTTTCTGAGCCGTTTTATTGGCCCGTACACGGTTCTGGAACAAACTTCCCCTGTAAACTATCTCATCACACCTGCATCGCCTGTTCGCGATCGTCGGTGTCGCGGCACCGAGATTGTGCACGTGTCGCGCTTGAAACCCTTTAACCGCCGACCTTAAGATTTAATTTGCGACCAGGATGGTCGCTTTCGTTCGGGAGGGGGAATGTTGTAAGCACTGTGAGTGACCTTCATCTTCATCTCAGCGTAATCATCATCGGTCATCGTGTCGTGCGAAGAAGACAAAGTGTTGCTCAGCTGTGGCTAGTCGGTAGCTGCTGCTTCGGCCTACCTGAAGTAAAAAGGTGAATTTGCTGGTGCGTTCTTCTGCCTCACAATATTAATAAAACATCTATATTAAAATGCATTTGAAAATAAAGAAGTAGTTTCGACGAAAAAAAATTGATATAGTTATTTTGAAGGTATCTGAAAAATGAAAGAAATATTCCGTGGTTTAACCTCCACATGCAAGACATTGGCTATGAAGAATGTTGTAGTGGCAGGCACAATAATATTTTAGACCTCATTGTGCTCATTATGTGGATTGACAATGCACAGCACTAGGACATTTTAGTATTACCGTTCTATCAAATCATAGCCCGTCTCTCCTTCATAAAGCCCGCAACTTTAGCATAAGTGGTTGAATGCCAAAGTAGTAAGCCTTCATATCGTGCATTAAATAAATGTTGCCGCGAAAGCTTATTGAATAGGACCAAAAGAATATAAATATAGCACGTCTTTAGCCTAACCATTAATGCACACACAGATATGCTCAGGACCAGCCAGTCTGTAATGCTCTTATATCCACGGCCCATGCAAATCTTTCTCTACTAGGAAAGACTTCTGAAGGGGTAATATCTCTCATGTCCTACAGAAATCTTTTTATGTTAGAGAGGTGAGCAACCTGTCACACCCGCTGATTAGCTACACCTAGAAAGCAAAGATAACTCCGCTGCAAAAAAACTGCTGTGCATACATGCTCTGTCACCCACCACAAGGAATACACTGTCAAACTTACCCTAGAGGAAAAGGTTGAGGCATTTCAGTGCCAGATAATGCGGCATGATCTTGTAGCGCTTCACCACCTCTTATCTGCAACTCACCGCCTTCAGCAAAAGCCAGTTGTCTGTACAAATGAAATAATTAAATGATTCGGCCCATTTTTCAAAAACCACAAAATCGCGATTTGGATGGACAACTTTACATATTTTCCAGGAAATTTATTGCTCAACCAGAAGCAATGATCTGCTACTGAAACACTGTTTAGCATAAAATAGAATACTACAAGGGTTAGCAGGCTGAAGTAATTGGGCTTGTTGTAAGGATGCCTGTTTATATGATTGTGAAAACAAATCCATCGAAGAAGAAGAAAGAAAGACGAACAATTCAATATATTTCGGACAGCAATGTAGAGCGTTTTAAAATATCCTTACAGAAAAATACGTGGAAACATTTATACACAAAAACACATGCTGAGGAGGCCTACGAAACATTTCTGGTCGCAGTAAAGACTGCTTATACCGAAAATTTTTCTCGTAAAACTGTCAAGCAGGCAAACCGAATGCGAAATCTTTGGATAACGAGATATATTCTAGAAAAGACTTATCGCAAAAATTGTCTTTTTAAACAGTTTCTTGAAACAAAAGATCAGAATATCATTATTCAATCTAAATCTCTTCGAAATAAGCTTGTCAGTCTAATCCGAAAATCTATATCAGCCTACTACTCTAACCTATTTTTAAATAATACTCAGCGCTTTGATTTAACCTGTAGGAAATTAGATGTGTTGTGTCGTACCCATGGCTCTAATCAAATTGAAGCGATCTCTCATGAGGGTTTATATGTTTCAGACTCTAGTCTAGCAAACCTTTTTAATGACTTCTTTATAAGCCAGTTTTCAACATCAAGTACTGCTTTAGAAGAAACAGATACTGCATTGCCAGATATTTCACCAAGTTTTTGTGTCCTACAGATGAAGATGAAGTAGCTTTCACAATGATGAATTTAAATAACAGCAACGTGTGCGACGCTGACAATTTACAAATAAAGCCCTTTACGTACGTAGTTGGAATTATAAAAGCACCATTAACGCATGCTTTCAATTTAGTCCTGTCTACCGGTGTTTTTCATAAGTCAATACAAACTGCTAAAGTGTATCTGGTCTTTAATGGTGGGGATAGAAACATAATAAATAACTACAGGCCTATCTTGATTTTGCCGCTCTTTTCCAAGGCATTGGAAACGGTTATATAATCAAGATTATCCAGCTACTTCACTAAACATTCAGTGCTTCATGATTTCCATAAAGGGTTTCGCATGTATCGCTTTACCCAGACAGCGCTACTCAGGCAGAAGAAAATAATATTAAGAAGCTTTTTTGGAAAATATTTTAACAGTTGGAATAACATAGACCTCTCTAAATCTTTTGATTCCTTGCTACATGAGAACCTCCTTTTTAAGCTAAGGCCATACGGTGTTCGTGGTATATTTCGCATCAGGTACTAGCATCTCATTTAACTCAGCGTAAGCAGTTTGTATCAATTGGCAATTTTGTTTCAGACATTTAAGACATAAAAACAGGAGTTCCTCAGGAAAGTATATTAGAGTAACTTTTATTCTGCTTGTATGTAAATGATTTGCATTGCCTGCTTCGAAACTCGCGGGTTTTTTTTTATCTGTTATACCGATGATACAAGTTTATTGATCACAGGAAAAACAACCAAATGCATAAAAACAGTTAGTAATGAATCTCTACTGCTGTTTGCAGCATGGACGAAGCATATTTATTATATTGTGAGCACTGTGTAGCGCTACATCTTCCACACAGCTGAACGTGCTGCTTCATCTACATCCTGCTCCCTCTTGTAGATACCCATCGTCATCGCGGAGTGTGTTTGGCTGCAGTGCGCGACCAAGGCTTCAGTTCTGCATAAAGCCTGATCCCCCACGTCCGACCTTCGTGTTACCTTACACGTGGTGGAGGTGCGCCTTGATTTACCCGCTGCTTCGTCACCTGCATTCACCTGGAGCTTCGTTCTGGCCGCCGTTTGACCCCGACCGCCATCGTCATGACTCAAGAGGGCCACTCCTCTATTCCAGCGTCTACCAACTCGACTCCAGCTCCCCTTGCCACTTGGAGTGTCAGTAGTCGTCAGCGCGACCCGCAGATGTTCGCCGGTCTCCGCGGCGACGACGCTGATGACTGGCTCGACAGCTACGACCGGGTCAGTGCTTTCAACCGGTGGGACGATTCCCTTAAACTAATTAATGTGTCCTTTTATTTGACGAATGTGGCCAAAACGTGGTTCCAAAATCATGAATCGACGATTCCAGACTGGGCTACCTTTAAACAAAAGTTACGCAAGATTTTCTGCGCTCCTACTGTTCGCACGGAGTCCGCCAAGAAGAAGCTAGAAGCCCGAGTTCAGCGGTCCAATGAGACCTATACTTCTTATATAGAAGATGTCCTTCCACTTTGTCGCGCATAAATGACACCATGCCAGAGGCCGAGCGGGTTCGGCACGTCTTTAAAGGTATTGGGCCACTCGCCTATAGCGCCCTGGCCGTGCAGAACCCTACCACAATCGATGCCATCATATCGACTTGTCAACACCTTGACGAACTACAGTCAATACGCCTGCAGCCTGATCCCACTTCATTTGGTTTCACTGCCGACGCTGACCTCCGTGCGCTTATTCGCGGAATAATTCGTGAAGAGCTCTCGGCTCAAGGTAATTTGTGCCGCCCTGCATCTGAGCCACATCCTTCAAGTGCCGGCCTGCGTAGCATTCTCAAAGAAGAGCTGGTCTCAATGACCTATTCCCCCCCAACATCGGTCGCTCCTGCCATCTGTCAGGTGCCAACGTACGCCCAGGTCACGTCCTTGCCTCCTGCAGTAGGAGCGCCTAAGCCACCGGCGCCTACCACTGCTCATGTCGCTGCATTGGCACCACCTGCCGCGGCGCGAACATACTACCCCAACTGGCGCCCAGCCCGCCCTATTTATTACTGCGGGTACCGAGACCATATTTCCCGCTTTTCCCGCTTCTGTCGTCGAAGGCTCCAGAATGAACGCCGCGGCTACGACTCATTTGAAGCAGTGTACCCTCCTCGCTTTTCCGGCTCTAACCACCGTTCATACCCTGATTATCCCCGACGTTCATCACCCCCGCCAGAAAGCCCCGCTCCGCCTGCTGGTTACAGGCCTTCAAGACGCCGTTCTCTTTCGCCTTTTTGCCGCTCAACCTCGCCTCTCCGTCAAGCTTCACTAAAGACCCCCCGCCTATTGGAAAACTGACCACTGCAGTTTTAGGAGGGAAAACTGCACTCTTCGGCTATCCCAAAAATCCTCCGGAACGTCCCAGGAATATTATTTTAGTGTGGGTTGAAGGTTTATCTGTTGAGGCTTTGGTTGACACGGGCGCCGCTGTTTCAGTGATACACACTGACTTGTGCTCCCGCTTGCGAAAAGTGAAAACGCCTTATTATGGACCTGAACTCCGTGGAGCTAATGGTGCAATAATTCGGCCTTTTGCTAAGTGTACTGTGCGAGTTTTTGTTGATGGTGTCCGCCACCATGTACAATTTTCGTGATGTCACCGGTCGCTCACCTAATTATTTTAGGCTGGGATTTTCTGTCTGCCGCATCAGCCAGCATTTCGTGTCGCGACAGGGTCATTTACATGAACGAGAGCGATTCGTCTACTGAACTTCCCGAGCCTCGTTATCGCCTGCTTGCCGCTACTAACTCAGTGTTGCCCCCTGTATGCGAACAATTCGTCGCGCTTACTTCTACTGACATTCATAACGGGGATGTGCTAATCGTGCCTTCTGATCGCCATCTGACCCGTGGAATCGCGCTACCACTAAGTCTTGTTCAGTTTGAGCATGGCACAGCGCTTGTCGCTGCTTCGAACACTTCCCCAGAGCCCATTGTGCTGACTAAAGGGACATGTTTTCCTTGTGCCCTGCGGTGTCCTTCACCACCCTTACCGCCCCTTCTTCCTCACCAGCAGCTTCTTCCGATGCTTCTCTCTGTGTTCTCTTTGGCACCATCAATCCTGACCTTCCTGCGACTCACCGCCAAGCTCTGCAGGAATTACTTCGAAAACACCAAGCCTCCTTTGATGTCACTTCTCCGACCTTGGGCCGAACGTCTTCTGCACAGCACCGCATTATTACAGAAGGTACTTCTATTGTCAGCCGCCGCCCTTACCGTGTTTCCTTATCAGAACGTAAAATCATAGAAGATAATGTGAATGATATGCTCCGGCGAGACATTATTCGGCCCTCAGCTAGCCCCTAGTCATCTCCGGTCGTCTTGGTAAAAAAAAGGATGGGTCCGTGCGTTTTTGCGTTGATTACCGCGCACTTAACAAAGTCACTCGAAAAGATGTTTACCCTATGCCACGAATTGACGACTCCCTCGACTGTCTTCAGGGCGCCGAATACTTCTCCACTTTGCATTTGCGTTCCGGTTACTGGCAGATACCGATGCACGAAGCCGACAAAGAAAAAACCACATTCGCTACTCCCGACGGGCTTTACGAATTCACTGTTCTCAAAAGACTTAAGTGGAAAACATGCTTGTGCTACCTGGACGACATAGTTATTTTCTCGGCGACGTTTTCTGATCATTTATGCCGCCTTGATCAAGTATTAACGTGTCTGGCATCCGCCGGTCTCCAGTTGAACACAAAAAAGTGTAATTTCGCCAAGAAAGAAATCAAGATCCTGGGCCACCTGGTCAGCCGCGATGGCATTCGAGCCGACCCTGACAAGCTTGCTGCAGTTTTTAACTTTGCACGCCCTCAGCGGACTAAGGAACTACGCAGTTTCCTTGGCCTGTCTTCTTACTTTTGCCGTTTCATTCGCAATTTCGCTACCATTGCTGGTCCGCTCCACCGCCTCCTTACCGACCGTACTATTGGTCCGAAGAATGCGAAAAAGCTTTCCAAACCCTAAAGAATGCCCTCACTTCGGACCCTGTTCTCGCTCATTTCGACGACACTGCTGCCACCGTTCTCCACACCGATGCCAGCAGCCTCGGTATCGGCGCCGTACTTCTGCAACGTGATACCACTTCTCGGGAAAAGGTAATTGCGTTTGCCAGCCGAACTCTAACACCAGCGGAACGGAACTACACCATCACTGAGCAAGAGTGCCTCGCCGTCGTTTGGGCAGTTCAGAAATTCCGCCCCTACCTCTACGGCCACTATTTCACGATCGTTACCGATCACCACGCTCTGTGCTGGTTATCAAACCTAAAAAATGTGACTGGACGCCTGGGCCGTTGGATTCTGCGTTTGCAGGAATACCACTTCGATGTCATATTCAAATCGGGTCGCAAACATCGAGATGCCGATGCTCTTTCTCGCTGCCCGCTCCCAGAATCACCACCTAGTGCTTCTTCGCGCCTTCCCGCGTGCATCCTCGACGTCCCAATGTCGTCCAAAGCTCCAAACATCACCTGTGCTACTCCTGCCGCTGCTCCAGATTGCTACGCCATTATTTCACACCAGCGAGCAGATCCCTATTGTCTTTCCCTAATCAACCTTCTCACCGGTGCTTCTCACCCTCCTACCGCTAGGATGCGCAGGCAACTCCAAAAGTTCAAACTTGACAACGGCGTGCTCTCCCGTTATATTTTGTGCTCTGAAGACACCCGTTGGGTCCCCGTTATTCCGAGAGCGCTTCGCACCCGTATCCTGGCGGCTTTCCACGACGATGCCGCAGCCGGTCACTTAGGCTTTCATAAAACTTACCACCGCGTGAAAATCCGTTTCTTCTGGCCAGGCCTCGCCTCAAGTGTGGCAAAATACGTCGCCTCTTGTCTGCCACGTCAGCGCCGCAAACGGCCCACTTCTCCTCCTGCTGGCCTACTACAGCCGCTACATTGCCCTGCTACTCCTTTTGCCGTTGTTGGCATAGACTTATACGGGCCACTCCCATTGTCCGCACGAGGTAATCGCTGGATCGTCACCGCCGTCGACCACCTAACACGCTATGCTGAGACCGCTGCCCTGCCTAATGGCTCAGAACATGCGGTCGCGACCTTCTTTTTGGAATCGCTCGTATTGCGCCATGGGGCCCCTCAAGTGCTTCTCAGCGATCGTGGTCGGACATTTCTGTCGACGATTGTAGCCGAAGTTATTGAGGCCTCAACCACACATCACAAATTGACCTCCAGCTATCACCCGCAGACCAGTGGGTTGACTGAGCGGTTCCACCGCACGCTTTCTGACATGTCTATGTACGTCGACCAAGACCACCGAAACTGGGACGTAATACTTCCTTTTGTTACGTTCGCCTACAATACGGCTGTACAGCAGACCACAGGTTACACCCCGTTTTTCCTCGTTTACGGCCGTTCTCCCGCTACCCTTCTTGACGCCTCTTTCCTTTGTACACATGCCAATTCCTCATCCTGTCTTCCTGACCAGTTCCTTTCCCGAGTGGCCAAATCTCGCCGGCTTGCTCGCGTCAACACGGAAGCTAGCCAGGAAGACCGCAAGTGCCGCTATGATGCAACCCATCGCCAAGTTTCGTTCCGTCCCGGCGACGAGGTGTTACTTTGGACCCCATTACGCACTCCTGGCCTTTGTGACAAGTTACAGCACCGTTACATTGGTCCTTACACAGTTCTTGCAAAAACCTCCCCCGTCAACTATCGCGTCTCCCCTGTTTACCCTCCTCCGGACTGTCGTTACCGTGGCACTGAAGTTGTCCACGTTTCACGTATGAAACCTTTTATTCGGCGCAATCCTGCGGACTAATTGCGGCAAGACTGGCCGCTTCAACTGCGCGGGCGAGATAGTGTGAACACTGTGTGGCGCTTAATCTTCCACACGGCTGAACGTGCTGCTTCATCTTCATCCTGCTCCCTCTTGTAGATACCCACCGTCATCGCGGAGTGTGTTTGGCTGCAGTGGGCGACCAAGGCTTCAGGTCTGCAATAAAGCCTGATCCCCCAAGTCCGACCTTCGCGTTACCTTACAATATATACAGATACAGAAAAAACTAAAGTGGTCCTATTCCGACCTCAAAACCAATGTTTTTCCACACTTATAATAGCGCTTGGTAACAGTCAGATTGAAATTGTAGAGAGTATGAAGGTTCTAAGTGTTCATTTTTCCAGTAACCTAACTTGTGAACAACATGTTGATGGTACCTACAAGATAGTTTGCAGAGCTATTGGTACAATAAAAAATGTAGGCATGTGTTATCTCAGAAGATTGAGCTGCTGCTTTATAATTCTCTAAGTCTACCCCAAAAGACATATGCCCATTTGGTATGGGGAACTACAAACAAAACGAACTTGAAAACATTATTGTTGTTACAAAAGAAAGTAACCAGAATTACAGCTGACGTAAAGTATGATTCCCACACAGAACGTTTTAAACGATTTGCAGTTATTATAAGATTTGTGAATAATATAACTACTGTTTTACCGTATTGTACACCACAGCTGTAAGGAAGAATAACCTTTTTTACAACAACATCGGCACACTGAAGTCAACTGTTGAGAAATATTACACACGTCGCCCAGATGTGTTCTATATACCAACCCCGCCAAACAATTATGGTCTTCAGTCATTCACCTTTACTCTGCCAGTTCTCCTGAACAGTTATGCTCATCAGTCCATCGATATTAGTACGATGTCAAAAAGATGTTTAAAACGTTTGTTCTTGGGGTATCATAATGCAACAATGTGAAATGTGAACTCAGTGTGATTTTTCTCTTTATGGCCGTGAATGCCATGTTTCCTCCTTGTGAAACACTACATGTTGGATCGTTATATTTGTAACTCTCCTTTGTTGTTTTGATGCTGAGATATTTTGCTTTTTTATTTTTTCTTCTTTTTGACACTGTATATGTTGTCTCGTATGACAGTACATTTGTAACTTTCCCTTTTTATTTTGATAGTGGATTGTTTCTTATTATACCTCTGCTGCTGTCATGAGTTGGGGCAGTCGCCTTGTCAAGCTGCTGGTAGCAGTAGCTTTTTGCAGCTGCTCCATCCTTGTGCTCTGAAAAGGAAAATAATATTTGATTTGAATTGATTTGAAATACAACTACTGCTCTGATCATGGTCAAGCAACTGCGGTATACATTTCCAAACGAGCAACACATGTTGTTCAGTGTTGTTAAAATGTGCAGCAAATATGGCTTTTTTTATGCTAGCCTAGTTTGGCTATCAAAGTGACTCAAAACTGCTAGCATAATTGTTTGTGTCTAACAACCAAGTTGCACATTAAGCCAGTCATCCACTGATAATGCAAAACCGTTTTGTGTGATCTCATGAGCCTTTCCCTGCACTGTATTCCAAACCGAAGCCATGGTCCTTAAGCAGCATGGTTTGCAGCTTGTTGAGAGCCACAGTTTGATATCCAGAGATAGGAAACGTGCAGAGTGGGTCAGGGAAATATCTCAAGTCACTGACATTCTAGTGGAAATCAAGAAAAAATGGGCATGGGCAGGACATGTAGCGCGAAGAAAGGATAACCGATGATTGCTTAGGGTAACAAACTGGATTCTAAGGGAACGAAAGCGTAGCAGGGGGTGGCAGAAAGTTAGGTGGGCAGGTGAGGTTATAAGTTCGCAGGGGCCAAGTGGATGCAGCTAGCACAGGACAGGGTTGATTGGAGGAATATAGGAGTGACCTTCGCCTTGCAGTAGGTATAGCCAGGCTAAAGATTATGATGATGATAGCCACAGTTAAAACATCACCAGCACCAGTTTCCGAAATAGCAAAAAGAATAGAAATTTAATTATATTGTATACAGCCGCCACAAAACGAAATGAAATCGCCACTCCTGTAGGATAAGGTGGAGGGAACACTCTTGAGATGGCTCTGCTGCAAAGCCTTCCTGTCAAGCTCCTTGCACTTCAGTCCCCCAGAAGTAAACAGCTAACAGCTTACAGAAGTCTGAATCCAATTGGAGACTGAATTGATCCATACAATTTCCATGTCTAAGGTGGACCTGTAAAAACACAAAGGTAAATGTAATTAATCTGGCTGATTCTTTAGATAAATGAGAGTATGCGTCATTCAAAAGAAACAGAAGTTTTGTTCTAGTTTTTGAAGTGACCAAAGCACCTGACTGAAAAGCACCTGAACGGGGGGCTGACATCATCAGAGCATCGAGAGCAGACCGGCCCTTTCAAAGCAACTATTGTGGAGGTCCGCCTGTGGGGCGGAGGGCTTAGACGGAGTAAATACATTGAGGCCAAGCCTCAAACAATCTACCCTATTGTTTTTATCAAAGTATGTATGTTGCCATCTACCCTGTCCTTTATTCCTTTCGCTCACCATTTTGATTTCCTCATCCTGTTTAGGCGCTTTAGATGATTGGATAGCACATACCCGGACTGGCAAACATTATTGTTTACTTCCGTTTCTGCTTATTTCAATGAAACCACTTCCTACTACTACTTTTGTAGCCATCGGCAATGACTCCGGCCCCCTGCCTAAATAATATCACTGCTCCCAACTTGTTGTTATTATAAAGTTTAGGGAGCTGTATATCATGTCTTGCAGCAACGATTTGGAAATTTCTAAAATTATGTACGTCGATAAAAAAATAATAATCCTGGAAATAAACGGCTATCTGTTATAAATATTGATCACCTTTTCTATCACCGTAATTAGCCAGCCAGTTACCAAGATTAATCATTTAACATTTTATTCTTCATTTTGAGGGATTCCAAATATTGAACATGATGCCATTGCAGATTTTCAAACGAAGGAAAAGAAATTCAGTAAGAAGGAGCACTGAACAAGGGTAAATGGGGTACGCCTTAGTTCGCAGGTCGAGTCAACGTTTCGGCAATTGCAATGGTCTTCGTCTGGGCAAAGCGATCATCACTGGCAGGGGTTTAAACACGCTTTTGCTTCCGAAGAAGAAAAGCTGGCCAAGGGAAAGTGGGTGAGAAGAAATTAGGTGAAGGAGTGGGGAGGGGAGGATGGGTGCGAAGAAATTATGTCATGAAGAGAAAAAAAAAGGTATCTTCAGTATCTATTTCTCAGCCTGGAAGCATGGATCCTGTGGCCTGCAAAAGAAGTAAAAGCGGCAGTACGTGGAAAAACTACAGTACCGGGTAGGTAGTTAGTCGCCACAAAAGCAGGTTTGGTGCAGATACACCTTACAAAGGGACAGGTTTTGCAAAGGGCCCTGTTAAGGAAATCTAAGGAAATATAATAGGGATCATTCATGAAGCTTTCTGCAAAGGTGGGGCGGGCGGGGGAGGGGAAAGCACAAAGACACAGAATAATACCCGCACAGTAAATCACAACTGACATATAAAAAATCACAAGTTCGAGGAAAATCTCAAGTAACAAATGATAAGGAGAAAATGTGTTTGGAGAAGCGTGCAGCTTATGGTATTGCGGAGCGGAATAGAGTGTGCATGTGTTATGAATAAACTGTACAATTAAAACTTGTAGGGATTCTCTACGGGGCTGCGGCTCCGCTCTGAGAACCGAGGCCACACCGCTAGCTCTGACCACAGCCGTGGCCGTGAAGAACGTCACACCGAGGCAAACATAGCCACCGGGCCAAGTTGTTTATTGGGAACGCCCAATGTTCTTCCTCGGTGTCATTGGAGCATCTGCGCGCTACGGCGTCGCGGCGTCGTCCCTCTGGGTGCTGTCCCGCTGTCCGCTGAGATGAGAGGGGAGGGGAAGGTGGGGCCGTTCTCTCCCCCCCCCCCCCCCTCTCCGCCACAGCAACGGAGGAAGGAGGCCAGAGGGGGAAACATGAGGGCTCCCCGAGAGAGAGGGAGAGGGTGTTCCCCGCGTCGTGCAGGCGAGGGAAATGTTGAATTCCTACACCCTTCCTCCCTTAATCATGACCTCCACCTGGGCGCCGCTTTCCCCTTTGAAGCTGCACGGCTGATCCCTCAGCAGGTCCATGCCGCAGGACAGGCACCCAAAGCAGGGATGGCCGCCCCCGCGTCGGGCTGGCTCCGCGTGCAGGCCGCACAAATCCCCGCCGCTGCCATCACGGGGACGAAGTCCGCTGGCCCGTCATCAGGTAGCGGGCCGCCGGCACGCCCGCAGTGCGCTGATCGCCTACGACCGAGCCGACTCCCCGCAGGTTGTCAATCAGGGCAGCAGGTTCCGTCCCTCCGCGTACAGGAACCACTCCGGCCTTCATATCTACACGGGCAGGGTTATTCTCCAATTCGAGCTCGGATGCGAGCTGCTCCATAAAACGAGCTCGAATTCGAGCTTTTTTCGGGGACCACTGTATGCCTGCGCAGCCATTGGGCTGGTAGACTAAATATCACCTTCGCCGCTCCCCGCCGCCTGAATGCAGACAGCGTGGCCCATGCGCCCGGAGTGCCGGTGTCATAAATAAGGCCAGTCGGCGGGCTAGGTCCCTCTGAACGTGCTCAGCACAGGCTTCGCGTACAGGAACAATGCCGGCTTGTGTGTCGACACGTGCCGGATAACTTCACACGAGACCGCTCGTGCCCTTGCGGTTGACATTAGGCGATTGCGCCTACCTTCCGCACTGTATCATCGCGGAAAGGACTGCCTTCCCTTATATCCGCTCGCGCGAACTCGCGCTTCTGGCGTTTGTCCCTCGTCAGCTCAAGCTGCACAGGCAGCCGACGCCGCCGGCGCTGCTCTGCGTGCGTGACCTCCACGCTCGGAGCACTCCCCCTTCTTTCAGCGATCGCGCTGACGGAGGGTGATGTAGCGATGCCCACGGAGTAGCTGTGCGCGTGATCTCACATGCGCAGCATTTGACAATCCTTCAGCGATTTCGCTGGCTGTGGGTGCTACAGAGCCGCTGCTTGAGTGCACTTGCGCGGCATTTTCCCCGTTGTCGCAGCGACTGCGCTGGATTCGGGTTTTGCAGCGGTGCCCGTAGAGACCGCTCTCGGGATCGCTTGCCTACGCGCTGTTATGCGCATGCAGGGTCCGCTTCTACAGTTACTTTCAAAGGAAGTACTGTTGGCATGGGTCCGGCGATTCCGCCCGACCTCGGGCCTTTCAGCTTGCAGCCGCGAAACAATCTCAGCAACCTCTAACGGTCCCACCCATCTGGGCGCTCGACTCGTGGCGATCTCGCGTTCACGTCGCTGAGCGCGTAAGCATAGCTAGCCATCGGACTTGCAATGTTCTTACCGCGGCTGCGGTTCGCCTTTCCATTGGCGTTGGCCACAATCTCGCGCAATCACATTGCGTAGTCGTCTACATTGGCCTCGACCTTTGCATTCATGCGCAGAGCTAAGGAAATGGCGTGCCAGTGCTCATTCGGGTAGTTATGCGATTGTGCATATTCGCCCTAGAGCGGCTCTATATTCCGATATCGGCGCTCGCTCCTTTGCGAAAAACGGCTTTTCTGCCCTCATCTGAGGCGTCATTGCCTAGCACGTATGTAGCAAAGCTTAATCATAGACCAGCAGGAAGTCTCCAACTCACTCGTAGCAATACCAGCTACACTAGAGTTAACTAACGCCAACCACAGTACAAGTGGCTTCACAGCGCAATTTGGCCTGCATCGTCGCGGGGTTCTGTCTCTTCAATAAGACTAGCGACCCTCTTACGACAAAGTAAAAAATATGAGCCTTCCTACTAACCCCTGACAGCTCTTAACTGCTGAACGCAAGCTCAAGTGGGTGTCCCCACTGTTACGAGATGCACGTGCTTTGGAGGTTTTCGCAGTAGGGCGCTCCCCGCTGCGACCTCCTTCCGCAAATTTGGTGTACTACGGCCCCTAGTGACATCGCACAGGCGACTATAATTCACGCTCCCTTTCCGAACGGCATTTGGCTGCTCGTGAACTGACCTGCCGAATGCGAGTGACCTCACCGCATATCCATGCGACGCCGCTCCAGTAAACTTGGCTCTCGACTCTCCTGAGCCGGTGCACTTTGAACCTGTGCTCGGAGCGCTTCGGCAGCGCTCTAACCCGCATTCTCCACCGTACAGACAGCGCGGGTTTAAGCCAACGGGCAAAACGGACTTATCGCATCGGCGGTTCTGGGCGGAGGTAGGCAAACGGACACATATCGTGAGCTGGACCAACGGGCCGGCTTTCGCGAGCGGGTGTAAGGGGGTAGCGTAAGCAACTGGCAGTAGCTTGACGAGTAGCTCAGGATCTCCTTAAGAATGACTCGTTCGACGGACCACACAAGCGATTTCACTGGAGGCGTATCGCAATAGCGGTTGGAAGCCCCTGCCATCGGGCTAGGCTTCGCATACCAGCCAGGATCGCCCAGCCGACTTCGGACGACTTACTGCGTGGAATTCCACCATTCTTCGTGAGCTAGCCTCCCCAACTGGACTGCCACTGGGGCCCCGCGTTGGTGCGCCATTTTGTGGTGATTCTCTACGGGGCTGCGGCTCCGCTCTGAGCACCGAGGCCACACCGCTAGCTCTGACCACAGCCGCGGCCGTGAAGAACGTCACACTGAGGCAAACATAGCCAGCGGGCCAAGTTGTTTATTGGGAACGCCCAATGTTCTTCCTCGGTGTCATTGGAGCATCTGCGCGCTACGACGTCGCGGCGTCGTCTCTCTGGGTGCTGTCCGCTGAGATGAGAGGGGAGGGGAAGGAGGGGCCGTTCTCTCACCCCCGCCCTCTCCGCCACAGCAACAGAGGAAGGAGGCCAGAGGGGGAAAGATGAGGGCTCCCCGAGAGAGAGAGAGAGAGAGAGGGTGTTCCCCGCGTCGTGCAGGCGAGGGAAATGTTGAATTCCCACAAACTACGTAGTATTGTTTTCCCTAATAGTTATGATGCAGAGGGAATATACTTAAGGGATTCTAACGTTCCTTTAGAGATATTTATTCCTGCTGGTTCCAATGCTCTAAATTTATGAATTAGACATGCCTGTTCTGTCCGTTTCAGATTCAAAGCGCGACTGGCGAATATATAAGTTAATTTCTTCGAACTTGTCATTCTGATTGAAATGGTTTGAAACTGCTTTTGGGAGGTTTTTGACGTGTCTGCCCGATGTCTATTAAACCTTATGTTCATTGGCTGCCATGTCTCTCCGATGTACTGTTTATGACAGAAGGAGCATTCTAGAAGGTAGACAACGTTTGAAGATGTGCAGGTAAAGCTTGGTTTTATGTGAAAAGTGAAATCGCTTGCATAACTTTTAGCAGTGGTGACTTTTTGTATATGACTGCACGTCTTTCACCTAGGTCGAAAGCAAGGGTGTGGTTGTTGGACGCTTGTTGTCGAGTTGAGTTTAGAATATGCCAGAATATCTCTGAGGTTTGCGGTACGTTTGTATGTTACCCTTGGAGCCTCCAGAAACATTTTCTTCAGGCGTTCATTACACGTTAGCATGCAATAGTATTTCCGCAGAATATTGTTTATGTTTGGAATGACATTGGAGTAATTAGTTACAAAAGAAGGCTGGCGTTCAGTGTTGTCTTAGGTCGTTTCGTGAGCACATCGTTGCGGTTTAATGTGCTTGCTTTTTCGAGGGCCATATTAAGTGAGTTACTGGGATAGTTCCTCTGGATTAGGGTTGCTGTCAAGGAATGTAGTTCGTTTAGGTAGTCATTATCATCGCTACATATTATTCTAAGCCTTGTCGCCTGTCCTAGAAATATTTCTTGCTTACAATATCTCGGATGATGACTCGTAAAACCTAGGTATTGTTGCTTATCCATCGGCTTTCTGTACAAGGAAGTTTTAAGTTTTCCATTTTCTACTGACACCGTGGTGTCGAGAAAGTCGACTTTTAATTGCGACGACTGACAAGTGAGTTTATTGCTACTGTGATGATTATTAAGATGCAAGACGAACGACCGGAGGGATTTTGATCCATGCTGCCATATCATTAAAATATTGTCAGTATAGTGAAGGTATACAAGTGCCATTTCCGGAAATGAATAAGTATATTGGATTCTAGAACTCCCATGAATATATTCACGTAAGCCGGCGCCAATGGAGTGCCCCTGCTGGTTCCAATTATCTGCAAATAATAGGACGAATCGAACTCGAAATAAATTAAACTTAGCACTAGTTTTTGGAGCGAGAGATAAACTTCAGAGGCATGCGGATGGCGGTTGTTGATTAATACTTGAGAGATGGCGTCGATACCTTCATCGATAGGAAAATTAGTGTAGAGTGCCGCAACGTCAAGTGTGACAAGAATACAATTACCTGCAAGATTGGTGGTGTTATTATATTTTCAATAATTCGGAGAACGTGAGGTGTCCTGCACAAACGAAGGAAGCTGGGTCGGGAATTCTGCTAGGTAGTGATTTAGGAATTTTGATAGGTTTTCTGTGGGCGTATTATTGTTAGATACAATTGGTATTCCTCGTATGTCTGTGGTAAACAATCCTTCTGCGGAAACCTTTTGAATCTTGGGCAGTAGGTGAAATCTACCTGCTTGTTTGTTTGACGGCTTAAGAAATTTATAGTCAACCTTGGTAATTAGTTCAATGGCGAATAGATCTCCTATTTTTTCAGGATGCCTTCACTGAACTGTTCTGTCATATCGGCGTTTAACTTTTCATAGTGGCAAGAGTTGTTAACCTGTCTATATGCCTCTTTTTTGTAATTTTAAACTGGGAAAATCACTATGCTACCCCCTTTGTCTGCAGGCTTGATAACTAAGTCAGTTCTAGCAGCTAGGTTGTCAAGAGTTGCTCTTTCAGTTATAGAGAGGTTTTGGGGCTTTCGAGCTAGCTTTGTATCTTCAATAATTTCTTTTGAGAGAGATTTAATATATAAGTCCACTTCAGGGCTGCGCTCTGCATCAGGAAATCATGTGCTGGGGGCTCTGAGTAGGTTAGAGGCTTCCGGTACCTTAGTTGGATTTTCAGCGAAGAATTTCTTAATACGCATTCTTGCGAATTCAGTCCCATCTCGGTGAAGTTCATATTCATTTGAGCTGTTATATATTGGGCAGAAGGTAACGACCTGCCTTAAAATTGGTTTGTCACTATCGTTTAGAGATTTAAAAATGTCAATGATGTTGCTATCATCTATGTCCAGTCTCGTATGTGATACCCGTTGTTGTTGTGAAACTGCGGCAGGTATTCTTCGCTGCCAAGGTGTGTCATTATCTACCGACACCTTACCCTTATGAAATTACGCTTTTTTAACCTGAAGTTATTGTTATTTCCTTTTCACGAATTCGTTTAGAACTTGATGCTCCTCCGCGGTTAGTTTTAGTTTGTCCATTTCGTGGTTAGGTTCATCTACTTTTTTCTGAAAGGATTGTTTTAAAATGGCTATCAAAGCTAATGATGCGTCATCTATATTTTTTTCCAGCAAATGAATAGTTCACGGGTGAGCGCGCCGAGAGCGCACTTCACTTTAATCCTAAGTCCTTTCGGTACCATTGATTCCGCTAATTAATGTTTGTAAGTATCTAAATGCGTTATGTAGATACTGTGCTTTGCGACTAATTTCCCAGCAACAAGAAAAGGGTGACGTTGATGCTGGGAGATTTCGGCTCTAGGAGTCAGTCATTTCTTTTCGTTCCAAATGGACTTCCTGATAGGCGTTACGTGTATGGGGGTGGCTGACGTAGGGCTGGTGTTCGTGGTGAAGCCCACTTCGGTGTCCACCTGGCAGCTGGTGTCTTTCCTAGAATGTGTCGGTGTATGTGAAAAGGTACTGCGGTATGTCCTCGGGTATGTGCGCCTTGCTGTTCCGTTGATGTTGGTTCCACGACCTCTGTTTGTGTGCACATGTCGCGGGTACTGACAATGGGAGGTTGTGGGCGTTCCGGTTCGTTGTCAGGTTTGCGTTTTCAGTTGATCCTGGCCAGAGAAGTGTGTCCGGTAGGTTTACATGGCTGCATCCACCTAAATAAGTTTCTAATTCTATACGTGATCATGTTTGCCGTTAGTCTGACACCTCGAAAGTTGGGGTGTAGTCCATCTTTGGCCAGGTGTGCCTCAGGTTCGTAGTGGATTTCTGCGCAGTGGATAACATCGACGTGTTCATGACTGTGTTCCATGTCAAGCAAGAAGTTATTAACTTTAGATGCGTTCTCTGCGTGTGCTGCTAGGGTGCGTGACCGGTACATTTACATTTGGTCCTTGTTTGTGAACCTAGGTAGGATGGTCGTCAGTGTAAGTTTCGCGTTTCGTCTGTTGGCATGAACATCGTGTATGGGCGTTTGCATGGCCTGAATCGTCTGTTCTCTGGTGCTGTGTTTCAAGCCATTAGTACCATAATGAATGATGAAATGGGTGATGTACCATGGTGCTGCGGCTAATAGTTTCCTTATATCATCAGTCTTGGGACCACTCTGAAACCTAATGTGAGGTGCGTGTTCTCCAGAAGGGAAGTGAGTGTGAATTTACTTGTACTGACTGTCACCGATAAGCGCTACGTGTGCCAGTCAAAGAAGAGGAGGCTTACCTTGTTCCGTCGTCATCTTCCGTTGTTGATGATCCAGGTAGAACAAGAGGAAGAAGATGGTTTATATGGAACGAAAAAGTACTTAACAAAGGTAAATGGGGTACGCCTCAGTTCGCATGTCGAGCCAACATTTTCAACAAGTAGACTTGTCTTCGTATAGGCAAAGCGATCATCACTGGCAGGGGTTTAAATGCTCTTTTGCTTCCGAAGAAGAGAAGCTTGGGAGGGGAACGTGGGTGAGAAGAAAGTAGATCATGAAGTAAAAGAAATACAAATGTTTTCTTCAGTAAGTATTTCTGAGCCTGCAACCAGGAATCATGTGGTCTGCAATAGAAGTAAAAGCGGCAGTACGAGGAAATATTACAATACCGGCTAGATAATTAGTCACCACTGAAGCAGGTTTGGTGCAGATACACCTTACAAAGGGACAGGCTTTCCAAAGGGCCCTGATAAAGAATATATCTTTGTATTTAAGCCCCTACCAGTGATGATCGCTTTGCCCAGACGAAGGCAAGTCCACTTGTCGAAAAGTTGGTTCGATCTTCAAACTGAGGCATACCTCATTTACTCTTGTTCAGTGCTCCTTCATACAATGTGAACCATCTTCTTCCTCTCGTTATACCTAGAAATTCAGTAAAAAATTTCTGATGCGCTATTTAGTATATTTGGTTCTTCCTAACTAATTAATTAGCCAGCTTACCGAAAACACTTTTTTCAGTGTAGCTCTGTGCTCACAAGTATTGACAGGAATTTTCTTAAGCGGCATGATATTGTCCGATTCACATGTTTCTGAAGACATAGCGCGCCGTCTCCCTCATCATTCAGCGGAAAAGTAAGCCCGCGAAGTTCAAAAAATTTCAGGCGACACAAACTCCGTGCGCCCAACTGCGACGTGGTCGTAACGCTTTTCTCCGCCATTTGGCAAAGCGCTGCTAAGAACAGAGCTTCGCTTTTCTGCTGGTTAGAGGTAAGTGTGAACGGCTGCTGACAGCGCGTTTTTACATTGTGTCGGCTGCAGCTGCTGGAGGTTATCTCCGAGCCAGCAAAAATACATGCACTATTGTGGGTATCGCAGAAGGCGCGGATCTTGCCGCACATTATCAGCCTGCGGATGACAACGCTGTAGTCACGGATAATTCGGGCACGTGCAGCAAGCTGTCATGTTGTATTTTTAAATTTCGCCACCTTTTATTTGTTCGGAATAAAAAGGGCAACGCTAAGATTACCTGAGAGGAAGGATCAGGGTTAGGTCCTTCGCGAGACTTGAAGCCGCTCTTATTCAGACCTGAGCAAATGAGTGATATGTAAGGTCGATTAATTATAGTTGGCCAATTATTCAAGTAGACGGAGCAAATTATATAGCGGGAGTACGTCAGTTACGTCAGCCTTTGTAAGCTGTGTCAACGGTTCGCCGATGCGCGAAAAGTTCCTTACAAATCGTCGATAATAAACGCGTAGCCCAAGGAACCTGCGCATGGCTTTCTTGTCGGCGGGCGGTGGAAAGTGTGCGATCGCAGCCGCTTTCTCACAGGGAGAGCGAACGCCATCCTTGCTAACGATATGACCCAGGCACTGCAGTGAACTCGGAAAGGCCGTCGGGTGTAATGAATGCGGTCTTTACGCGATTTCTTTCGTCGACCTCAATTTGCCAATATCCACTCTTAAGTTCCATTGATGAGAAGTACCTTCGACTGCAGAACCGGTCGACAGTGTCGTCGATGCGAGGCAGATGGTAAACATTTCTCTTCTTTAGGCTTTTTAGGCTGCGGTAATCGACGCAGAAGCGACGTGTCCCGTCTTCTTCACCAGAACGACTGGTGCCGCCCAGGGGCTCTTTGATGGCTGGATCACGTCATCACGAAGCATTTACTCAGCTTCATCACGTATGGCCTGGCGTTCTCGGGGCGATACACGGTAGGGACTTTGAAGTAGCGGTCGAGCGTGTTCTGCGATGATGCGGTGCTTTAATGACGCAGTTTGCCTGACCTTCGACGCTGAAGAAAACACTCATTGTAGCTTTCAAGCCGAGTTCGAATCCGGACTTTGCTGTCTTAGGGTAAAGCTGCGTTGATGTCGAACGTGGGCTGCTTTCCTCGGTTGGGTGCACGGTTTTACGTTTGGCTGGGGAGGGCGAAGAAATCTCGGGTGTCCGCTAGCTCTTCTAGGTAAGCAATCGCCATGCCCTTTTTCAGGTGCCGGTATTCTTCGTTGAAGTTCTTGACGAGCACTTGAGCTTGCGCACGACAGAAATGGTCGACGCCTCTTGCGACTCCAAGTCCTCTATCCAGTAACAGCTGAGTATTTCCTTCGACATCCCCTTCCTCGTGTTCGACTTTTTTTGTACCCACAGGAATGATGACGCTTGATCGGGGCGGTACGGTCGATTTTTCGTCGAGGACGTTGAGCGAGACGTGATATGTCGAAGTTCTCGTAGCAGATATGGCTTTCTCCGTCGAGAGCTTGAATCGGAGGTCGATGATCGCCCGATGTTTGTTCAGAATATCCATTCCCAGAATAACGTCGCGGAAACACTGCTGTAAGACGGCGAAGCTAGTTGGGTAGGTACGTCCATTACCGTAACCCTTGCTGTGTATCGCCCCGACGGTTTAATAAGGTTACCACCAGCGGTGCGTATTAGCGGGCCATCCCAAGTAATCTCCACTTTCTTGAGCTGGGTGGTGTATGCTGCACTGATGACAGAGTAGTCGGCTCAGGTGTCCACTAGAGTGGTAACCGTGCTCCTGCCGACAGTAACGGCGAGGTCACTTGTTCGTGCCCTCGTATTGTATGTTGGCTTCGCTGTTCGATCTCTATTCCGTCGTTTGCTCAGGTCGTGGCCAGGGCACACTGTCGTGACTTTTCTGAGCAGCGGTGTTAGCTCGGAGTCTGGTCGCCTTGTCTTTTTTGGATGTTGACGTCGTGCGTAGCTGCGGTGTCACTTTGAAGTCTAGGTGTGTCGAAGGCGGCTTCACAAGTAGTATGAGCGTCATAGCGGCGTCTTTGTTACTCGTCTTCGGTGGCGGAGGATCTTCGTTAGTTTGCCGATGGCAACCTCACCTTCAAAGTTGCTACCTTTAGTTTCCCTTACGAGAGCTTCGGGAACTTCCTCGCACACTGTCATCTTAGCTGCAGCCTGGCGACGAAAAGCAAGCCCGGTACGGCGTGGGGACCTGAACCGACGGCTTGGTGACGCAACCTCACCGCTACGCAAGTAGTTCTCGATTTCTTGTGGTCGTTCACCAGCGCGGGGGCGTGGGGCGTCGACTTCAAATCCGCAGAGGCCGATTCGTTGGTACGAGGAGTGGCATAGAATGTGCCTGGCCTCACCGCAAAGAAAGCATAATGGCCGGTTGTTCGCAGTTCTCCAGGCGTCGCACTTCCTGGGGCATGGGGGTCGTTGGTAGGCTTGATGGGCGGGGGCCAAGGGCGGCTTTCAGGAATAGGACGGTAGAGGCGAGGGCTTGGAAAATCACGTAGGGGCGCAGGTCGACATAATACTGCAGCATAATTCATTGCTGTTGGTTCTTGTTCTGGAGCTCTCGGAGCTGTCGCTTGAGGAACGCCTAGCGATTGCTGGACTTCTTTACGGACGACGTCCTGGAGCGTTCCACATGAGGTTGTGGGGATGATGGCAGCAATTGGCGGAGCTTATCTCGCACGATCTCCCGGATGAAGTCCCGAAGGCTTTCTCTGTTCATAGATGCGCTGCTGCAGGGGCTTGCGCTGACCGGTTGCAGTGGTCGATCATAGTGGCGCATCCGGGTGTCCATCGTCTTCTCGATGGTCGACGCTTCACTTTCATTTTCGTCCAAAGTTATAAGCGCATTCCGGACAAGTCTTGCAAAAAGCGACTTTTTAACGCCTCGCATTAAAATTTTATTCTCTCACCATTGGTCATGTTAGGGCCGGTGCGGCGAAACAGGCACTTCATCTCCTCAAGGTAAACCAGGTCTTGATTGAAGAATGGCCTTGGCTCTTCCTTTCCGAACGACACTTGCCAAGGAAGTCAAAAACTCTTTCTTGAAAATCTACCAATCCTTCAAAGCTGCCTCGTGATTTTCGAAGCATATACGGGCAGATCCTTGAAGAGCAAAACAGACGCCTTAATTTCGCTTCGTCGTTCCAGCCGTTTAATTCTGCCACACGGTAGAAAAGGTCCATCCAGTCTTCCACATATTCAGTGGGAAGTTCTTGGAAGATGAGGGGCTCCCGTGACTGCGCCGAACACAACCCGTGCTGTTGACTGGACTATTTTCAAAGTTAATGCCTTTCGTTGTCGAACGGGGTCAGGCAGCAGACCGTGTTTGGGTTGTAGACCTTCAAGTCGGCGGCTGGTTCGGTGTCCTGTATGCTGTTCCCCAGCGCGACAGGAACAAGGCTGGGGTCTTCGCTTGAAGTATCAATGGCAACACCTCCACCAGATGTCACGTAGTGGTGACAAGGTCGTACTCACCAAAAGAAGACACAGGCATGGCGGTACTGAAATTAACTCTTTATTGGGCTGACTTGCGCCCGCAAAAGAACTGAGCAACTCGGCGGCAGCGATAGCGAACTAACGTGCTCGTTGATCACCGAACTAAGAATGCCCGTTTCACGTCTCAGCACAAAATTTAAATGCGGCGAGGAAAGATCTAGATAAAGCCGCAAACGATACTAGCACTACCTGAAACATTGTAGAAACACACGCGAGCGGCTGAAATCTTTGCGTTTCATCCCTACATATCTTTCGCGGCAAAGAAAATCGTAACGCGTCGCATCGCGGCAACGGGAATGAACAAACACGGAATACAGAATTGATAAGCGCGCCAGAATCGCAATGAGAAGGCTGCACGCCAGCGGCTGTCGAACAAGAACAGATTAATATTTAAGCAGTTCGCGGCAATATGGCCTTTATGGCCAACATGATTAAATAATTTTGAAGAACGTCAATTTGGGCTAGATGGTCCATACTGTTCGAAGCAGAAAATATAAGTGCTAAGACTTGACACAAGAGAGAACGAAGCAGGATGAGCGCTAACTTTATCTGACCTTTATTCACTGCCAAGGCAGCAGATGTAAAGTTTAAGGCATGCGCATGAACAACAACACGACGCATCAAACGAACCGTTCAAGATATGTCAGAGCTCATTCTTGAAAAGGTGAACCGACGTATCACTCACATGTTACCTTCCCCCCTCCCCTTTCTTATGTGAAACGCCTCCAAGACTTCGAGTGCCTTCGTATCTCTACTTCTGCCCAGAATCTTTATCTCATGAAGCCGTGGTTCACATATCTTGCAGTGCACGCATATCTGTTTTCTCCTGGCGCATGTTCTGCCACTCGGTTGCACTCGAAGCAATTTCCACAATGAATCGTGCATATTCAGCTTCACGGTCATTCACGCAGTGTCCTGTTTGGCCCACATAGGCTTTCCCGCAAGTCAGTGGTATCTCATATACCACTCCAGTGCAGCACTTCATGTACTGCTTGCCATGTTTTTTGCTGCAGCGCCCTTCTTTTCATTGCTCGCAATGCGCGCATAATTGTGCACGTTTTCGTGGAGCGGAAAGTACGACAGGCACGCCATGTCGAATTTCCACCTTTTTCACATTGTGCGCAACTCTGTGAACGTAGGGTACCACTTCTGGTTTCACGCTTGGCTTTTTTGGCTCGCACGACGTTTCGAACATTACACGTTTGATTTTTCTTAGGAAGGCTTCAGTAACGCCAGCGATTACCGAGCTTGGGAACCCCGCCGTCGCCAATCAATCCACTTGCTTTTCAAAGCTCGCCTACATAGTATGTTCACACGGCTTCACAAGAGCAGACCCAAGGCAGAGTTTAGCAATAGCGCGTTTTACAGTAGCCGAGGAGTAAGGCAGCAGCTCCTTTCGTGCTCGAGGCAAGTGTTGTCAACACATGATGCTCGACCAAGATAATACTTAAATCCAAACGTTTCGAACATCCTCACAGAGGGAGCTCATGGGTAAAACACAATACCCGCCCCTCTTCTTGAAAGTTGGCTAAAACTGCTTACAGCATGTGTGTAGGTCAATTCTCTTGGTTTTTTAATACCTATTAGCGTATTTGAACACTTTTAGCAGTGCCTTCCCTGTCAAATTGAGTTCTAGGGCTCAGTCAATAAGGGCTAAAAAACGTTAGCACTGAGGCTACGCAGGATCAGATGCAAATTCCTTGTCGGTAAAATCTGTTATCAAAAGATACAAACGTCACATAGAGATGCAATTCTAGCAGCTTCATGAAATTACTAATTGACACACTTGAGGAGTTCTGATAATCAACCGTGCCGTTACCTTCTATGGCATCCAAGGGAACAGGGCATCATGGGGCACAGAATAAAACTAGTTCTCGACATCGACTGAAAACACATATCCAATGTGTGCATTTCCCTCAAGAAACTTAACATCTTTTTAAGATGTAGTATCAAGCGAGTCATGAATATTAAGAGAAGTGAGCTGCTTCTGCAGGTATTTGCTGAGAACATGCTGCCGAGTACCATTCTCACTGACTACTGTTCTAAGGAAACCGAAGGTTGGAATGGTTCTTGGCAGGTGGCTGGAGAGTCTGGGTGTATTTGGAATGTTTCTTATGGGTTTAGTCATGGCTGCTATCATCCTTTCATGAACAGAACACCTGCCCTGTTGGCTGACAGAGAGCCACCTGATAATCGGCTGCATGCAAGCATCAGCGCAGTTGTCTCACAGTTCACAGTTCCATAAAGAAGGCTATGACAGTTTGTGTTAGTTAGGTCTTGACAAATGCACACTTAAAGTTTGATGCACGATTCATCATGCACTACAAGGTTATCCTGAGTATATGATATTCTCAAAGATGCAAACTTTATGCGTGTTTTCAGCATTACCTTTTATTTCAATCAGCCAGGGTGCCTAAAACCCAGTTTTAACCTTTACAGATGTGGACTTGTACTTCCGTCTTCCAGATTTTAAGAGCGATGGTGAAGGTAAGGAAAGTGTGCGTCTCAAAAGTAGTATACGAACCAAATTTATCAAAGCGATCCAATTACATAATGCGAAAACCTTGCCACAATACATGCTAAAATCACAAGTTCATAACTGCTGTTTCTTTTTGTTGACAATGCAAATTCCGTTCTCATAGGCTTTGAACCTAGTAGGATGACAGAAATTTTGTACTTTATAAAAGCAGTACTCATTGTCATATCATAGGACATACCCTCTTCTGCTTTGTGCTAACCACATAAACCTCGTATCATGATGCGTTATCCAATCAATTTCTGTCCTTTGCAGAATTTGCACACTTCTTGCATCTTAGAAAGGCGAAAGACTTTTCGAACACAATGGAAAACATAGGTCTAAGGTACTCAGTTCCACTATAGGTTTATTATAAACACTAGAAAATTGTTTTCATGGTTTTATTTTATGGTGAACAGAGCAAGGGACGGGACACAGTGACTTGTGGGAACACAAGCACTGTCACATACCTCGTATCACTGTGTCCCGTTTCTTGCGCTCTTCCTTCACCATCCAAAACCAACTAGCGCGCCAACTCGCTCTTATAGATATTATTGTGTTGTTCAATGAAAACCTAGCAATGCAATTATTGGTAACCTGAGAAATGAACGAATAAAGTTAGAACAGAAGACAATCACATGCCTTTGGAGGGATCTGAACTAGGAATGCTAAATATCCGGAAATATTGTATGGCTTAAAGATATATTTTTCCCCAAGGTATTATAACAAATTAAAAATCTTGTGGAAAACATAAGACAAGAACAGCATGGAATTATTTGCTGCATGGCTATGAATAATGACAAGCTTTATCAGATCATTCATAATCTAGTTTAGGCCATGAGCCACATGTTCAAAGCATGTGATATGCGTTTGCAACAACACTACAGGCTGCCTTTATGCTGCTGGCGTTGCTGCGGTTAATGCCACTACCATAGTCTGAGCATTTCTGTCACTTAAAGCGTCCCCCCAGCAAACATGTACCCCGGCATCGCAGTGTGATGATGATTGTTGCCTTTTTCAACTTATTAATTGAATAATGGTTTTGATTTATGCATTCACAATCAAATTTATGAGTGCCTCACCGTGAATGTTAGTTTATCTGGCTTTCAAAACCATCTGAAGTGAAGCATTTTCCAAGGTCTCTACATGACGCTTCACTCACATGTCAAGCAAAGTTCCACTTAGTAGGTGCTGAGAAGCTTGAGCTAACGTGGCGTCAATCTGTTGCACCAACCAGAATAAGCCTGGCGCAATGAAGGAAGGCAAACTTGTCAGCCAGTCAGAACTCAATAGCGTGAGGCGCAGGCAGAAGGCAGGAGCTCAATTCGACTGCACTTTGATGCCATTGGCATCTGGTGCCGCCTGTGCTGCAAGAGACCATTGCTTCTGGTACAGCATACCCACAAATTTGCACTCGGAAAGTATCGAGAAGCTTGAGCTAAGGAAGCATCTCTTGAGTGATAAGGCCTAGAAAAAATGCAGCCACCTAGATTTTGTTTTTTAAAGGGGGGGGGGGGGGGGGGCAATGGGTGCGGTTATTTGACTCTGCAAAGTAACAAATCACTTCTTGGCAGCTGCGCTGATAAATAATGCTATTCACCCTTGTAAGTTGTTTCATTGACGTGGATGTCCTTTATGTCCAGCCGAAATCTCTTAAAACAACAGGTGCCTTGTGAAACGCGTCGCATTAGGAAATCCATGCACAACATTACGGTACTTGGATACTGTCCTCTTTCTTTCTTCTAACATCGGCTGTGTCATTCACAAACGTACTTCTTGACGTCAAAAGGGGGCAAACCTTTCCCAGCATTGACATGAATATACCACGCTAACCAACTCTTATGGCCTGTCAGCACTAACGTTCTTGTGTATGCTTTGCGAAAGTAAACAAGATGAAACTTTTGCCTAGTTCGACTGATACTGTAGAACCCCTTCCTAATAAAGTCACTCGAACTGGCAAAAATCTTCACTTTATTGGAGTCCTTACATATTAGTTTTTGATGATGACATGGGACTGAAGATGCTATCTGGTAATTAAATGGCTGCTTAATAACGCGTCTTGTCGGTTTATAAAAAAATGAAAGCGTAGAATGAAGAGATTGTTGTCTTCTGCTGTTGTAGAAAATGGGAGATACACGTTTCGTAGAAAACGCTGCACATAAGGGGCACGAGACCAGCGCAGGGAGAAGAAACGAGAACACAAAATGGCTTCCAGGAATTATGGTCCGCACTTCGAACGCACAAACGAAACCCGAGCCGAAGCTGCAGATGGACCGCTCCCGCCCCGCGAAGACTAGTGATTTTGTGACGTCTGATGTGACCTGAGCATGCTGAAGCAATAGCAGACAGCCCTCTCCCTCTTCCCTTTCCTCCTTTCATGTTTCTCTCCTCTTCAGTGCTATCCGACTCTTGCAAAATAAACCCAGTCTCGTAACCGTTACCGCACGTGTGTGTGTCGTTCCTTTGAGGCTCCTGCCTGCGCGGCCCTGCCGAACGAGTGCACAGTGAAAGAGAATCGTGGTGCGACCTTGCTAGCATCGATCCGTGGTGCTCGCTGTACAGTGAAACTTTTGACCAACCTAACAAAGCAAAACTAGCAACTCTACAATCTGCTGCCGAAACCCGGGAAGTGTTGGTCAGCTGTCCTCAACGGCGACACGGAGCGACTTCAAAAGAAGCAAGCAATACTACGACAGGCTATCGACAAGATCGTCGCAGCAGTCGCCATCCTTCTACAACAGCCTGCAGTCGAAAGCGGTGAGTTGGAAGAACAATTTGACCTTCTTGTCGAGCAGTCAGAAGAGTTAGAAACAGTCAACGACAGCATTGATAAGAAAACAGATCTTCAGGAACTTGACGCAGAGTTGTCCGCAAGCTCTGGCTACAATGAGAAGATAAGCGTAACTAAAACGCGTATCAAAAGAGTTCTGCGAGATCAAGCATCAAGCGAAGACCGATCGACCACTCCATCGGTAACGGGGGCCTCTTGCGAGCCTAATTCTTAGCAGTTAGTCCACGCCAACGTTACCACTAGCCAGCTTTCCTCGACAACAACGAAATTGCCGAAGCTCGAAATCGTCAAATTAAATGGGGACTTGCTATAATGCAGAGATTTTGAAACCAATTCGAGGTAATTATTCACGAGAACGGAGCTCTTTCACCAATCGATAAATTTCAGTACCTAACAAGATATCTTATAGGAAAGGCTGCCGGGCTAATGAGGGTTTGTCGTTAAGCAATGAGAACTGTGCCGCTGCCATCAAGACCCCTACAGAAAGATTTGGCAAGGAGGACGTCATCATCGAGGAACAAATGTCTCGCTTGCTCGGTGTTCGTCCGGTAAACCGCCTCCGTGACACAGAACGGTCCAGGACCTCTGAAGTACAGTCTGGGGTCCAAAGCCTCGAGGGACTGGGCGTGACATCGAGCACGTACGGCGTGCTGTTGCTGACTGTACTTCGCAAAAGCATTCCGGATCAGCTTTGCCTTGAATATTACCGAAGAAAGGCCAGTACTGCGTCCGTTCTCCAAGACGAGCTCCAAGATTTCCTCGAGGTCTTAAGAATGGAAGTGGAAAGCAGAGAACAAGCACAGTGCAGCAGCCGACAGTTCCTGGACAAAGACCTTAAACCGAGAGAGCCAAGAATAAAGGGAAGACCGCTAACTGCATCAATCTTCGTTGTAAAAAACCACGAGTCACAATGTTCATTTTGTGGAGCAGAAGATCACGTTACAGCAGACTGCGTGGCCTCCGTTTCGCCAGACGTCTAGAGAGAAATAATGGCCAAAGAGAGACGGTGCTTCAAATGCACGAAAAGAACCATCGTGCCGCCGAGTGCAGAACAGTCAATTGGCTGAAGTGCGCGAAATGCTCCACCCGGCACGCGACAGGCGTCTGCGAAGTTAGCAAGTCGACAGCACCCCATAAAATAAACGATTCTGCACCTCCTGAGACTATCAATCATTCATCGTTGCAGGCTGCACAGACTGGCTGTACACCTCGCGTGCTTTTACAGACAGCCCAAGCCTGGGCAGAATGGAGAGAAGCGCGCCTTGGTGAGGATTCTGCTGGACGGTGGCAGCCAGAGAACGTTCATAAAACAAGGCGTTTCTCAGCGTCTCAAGCTTTCAGTGGTTGCTAAAGGACGTCTCGCTATTCACACCTCTGGGATCACCAAGCCGAATGTAACAACATGCAACAGAGTCCAGGTATGGCTACGGAGTCGGCATAACGACCATGTAATTCGAGTTGAGGCCCTTGAGGTTTCAGAAATTTCTGGGGACTTTCTGCTACCCCCTGACGCTTCCGCTACTCGCCTGGTTGCAGCCGAAGGGCTCCAACTCGCTGACCTGGTCCCGGACGACTATCGACAGGACACCGGAGTCTGTCTCCTAATTGGCGCTGACCACTACTGGGACGTCACTACAGGAGATGTCAAGCGGGTCACTAGAAGGTTACGTCACCGTGGAGACCATTTTGGGTGGACACTGCAAGGCACATTGACCAAAAATACAGCGACAACTTGTCTCACAATGACCGGAGTCATGCACGTGTTGGTGACTGCCGAGCAAGAAGATGGCCTCTGCATTCAGCTGAAGTCATTTTGGAAACTGGAGCATCTAATAGTTGACACAGAGGTCACAGAAAAGAAAGACGACGTTCTGCGAAGCTTTCAAGAAAGTATTACTTATAAAGACGGCCGTTATCAGGTCTCCCTGCCTTGGAAGGAGAATGTCTCATATTTAGCCGACAACAAGGCCATCGCAACTCAGAGGCTTCAGTCATTAACAAAAAAGCTGATGAGAAACCAAAACAACATGCAAGCTTACGACCAAGCGCTGAGAAAGTACCTGATTGCTGGGCATGCGGAGGAACTCAAGGAAAATGGTGAGTCCCTAAACGGACCTATTTATTACCGCCCGCATCGAGGCGTTGTCAGACCGACTAGCTAGACCACTAGCTGAGGACGACCAAAGAGCACCCCGCGTTTCTCCCGAACATTGACAGCAGCTCTTGCGCAGAGGAGGAAAGGGTTGTGCAGGTGCTTAATGCAGTGACCTGCAGTGAACCGGAGCCACTGTTGGATACTGGGAATATCAGCTCCTTGACCAAAGTTATTCAATTAACCGCGTGGGTACAGCGCTTCCTGACCAACTCTCGAAACCCTTCCCAGAAACAAGGAGAGTTAACTGCGACAGAGCTGGAACGGGCCGAGAAGTCCTGGCTTCGAGTGTCACAAAGGACAAGCATCTCTGAATAAGCGCCATTCAATTGTCAGCTACCCTGGACAAGAAATCACTCATCCTAGCTCTCAACCCTTTTCTCGACGCTGACGGCATACTGAGAGTTGGCAGCAGACTTCAACATAGCGCGGAAGAAGAGAGCACAAAACACCCCGCTATACTCTCCTGAGCACACCGGTCCACACTTTTGCTCATGACGCGAGAGCACAAACGGTTGCTTCATTCGGGAGTGCGAGACATGCTATGCCACCTTCGCGAGCGCTACTGGGTACTTGAGCGAGACAGACAGTAAAGTCCATAATCCAGCGCTGCCTTCAGTGTCAGAAAAAACGCTGCCGACCTGCTGCAGAATCTGTGGCACCCTTTCATCAGGCCATGTCGTAAGGGCTGCCCCATTTCAAATCGCAGGTGTCAATTTTGCGGGCCCTTTATTTTTCAATCACAGAGACACGACACGCAAGGGCTATGTAGCTCTCTTTACGTGCGCAGTAACTAGAGCCATCCATCTCGAACCCGTCGGCGACTTCACTTCAAACTCATTTCTCATGGCATTCAGAAGATTTGTCTTCTGCCTAAGAATGATCAAAGTCATGTATTCAGATAACGCTCTAACATTCAAGAGAGGATCAAAAGACTTCGAAAAGAGGTTCCAAGCGGCGCGGGGAGCAGAAGTCCTGACCTACATTTGACAAAACGGAATATCATGGATTTTCATTGTAGAGCGAGCGGCATGGTGGGGTGGCTTCTGGAAAAGGATGGTGCGTACTGTGAAAGTTTGTCTTCGCAAATCCCTTGGAAAAAGATGTCTCGATTTTGACGCCCTGCGCACAGTACTAACAGAGGTCGCGGCGGTCGTAAATTCCCGTCCCCTCACGTACGTCCACTCGTATGCGGGGGAGCCAGCGCCCATAACATCAGCCCCTTTCCTTGTCGGGCGTCAGCTTACAGCTTTGCCATCCGCAGCTGCAGCCACTTCTGCGGAGTCAACGCGTGAAATACTGCGAGGGAGATGGAAGTACCGCGTCACGCTGGTTGATTCATTCTGGAGACGATGGAGGCGCGAATACCTAATAGAGTTGAGGTCTGCGCACTGGACAAAACCCACGCGGCAGCGAAGTGTTACGGAAGACGATATTGTGATTTTAGGCGACGAACGGACGCCCCGCCAGATGTGGCCGATGGCTCGAGTCAAGGAGACCTTCCCAGGGAGGGACGGCAATGTAGGCGCCTGCACAATTGCGCTCTCAAACAAGAGGAAGCTCCGGCGGTCAGTGCAGGCCCTTTATGCTCTCGAACTCCAAGACGAGGATGTCCCACGCTCAGAACAGAAATGAGCTGAAGCTCATTTGGGGGGAAGGATGTAGAAAATGGGAGATACACGTGTCTTAGAAAACGCTGCGCATAAGGGGCACCAGACCAGCGCAGGGGGAAGAAACGAGAACACAAAATGGCTTCCAGGCACTTCGAACGCGCAAACGAAACCCGAGCCTAGGCTGCAGATGGCCCGCTCCCGCCCCGCGAAGACCAGTGATTTGTGGCGTCTGATGTGACCTGAGCATGCTGAAGCAACAGTAGACAGCCCTCTCCCTGTTCCCCTTTCCTCCTTTCATGTTTCTCTCCTCTTCAGTGCTGTCTGACTCTTGTAAAATAAACTCAGTCTCGTAACCGTTACCGAACGTGTGTGTGTCGTTCCTTTGAGGCTCCTGCGTGCGCGGCCCTGCCGTCCGAACGAGTAACGCGCAGTAAAAGAGAATCGTGGTGTGACCTTGTTAGCATCGCTCCGTGGGGAACGCTGTGCAGTGAAACTTTTGACTAACCTAACAAAGAAAACCTAGGATCACTACAGCTGTTTCTCTCGTTCGTTCGTTCGTTCGTTGTATTAGCTGAGAAATGGACGCGACATAGTCAAGTGAGGGAAAACTGTGCACGGCGCGCCTCCACTTGTCACCGCTGCCTCGTGCTGCGAGCTTGCAGTTGTTGGTCTCCTTCTTTACGTCTCTACTATAAACAAAAAATAAAATGTATAGTGTAAGGAAAACAAGCTGAGACATATCATTTCACTATATTGGGTTTTACCACAACAGAGTTTGCTACAATGGGTGTCTATGTAGTTCCTTAGACGGCGGTGCGATACTGTCTTGCAGAGCATTATTGTATAGCCTGCAAAAAAAAAAAGAACTTCCCCAGAAAGAACCAATCTTGCCCGTCAAGAAGACTTGTATTTTTTTTTCGTGTCATGTGCATTGTGCAGCAGCATATCCACCAATTCTGTTTGACTTGCACCTAGGCTAAAAGCAATAAATTTTACTTGTGATCAGCCTGGTACATCCTTGTGACCTGTTTCCATCCCACATCCTTGCAGCACTGAAGTCTGAGAAATGCTGTCTTTAACATGCGACGACAATTCTGCTGCAGTGGCTCGGTGGTTAGGCACTGAAGTACTCAGTCGTGGGACTTAGGTTTGATCCTGGTCGCAGCGGCTGCATTTCAATGAAGCGAGAACTAAGGGGCCCACGTTTTTCGGATATCATTGCAGGTTAGAGTCGCATGTTCTCAGAATTAATTGTGGCCCTCCAGTTCGGCACCGCTCGTACATAAAACTATTTCACAGAATGAAAAGGCAGTACTAAGGGCACTATCACATTACTCTTAAGCTGAAGTTTGAGTGTCTCAGTACATTTTCTCACTTTCTCTCACATGTGTGATTTGCTATTAAAGGGTTCGAGTGGGTTCGATTAACTGCCCTCATCTTTAAAGGAGCTACCCAAATTGGGAGCTTGGCCATGCCAAGTGGCCTCCTGATGTCATACAACCAGCTGCCCAATCAGTGCCAACTACCATCAGGTTGTAATTTTTTGCTCACAACACAGTTGGAAGGATTTTCTAGAGAAGAGGGCCTCTAAGGCTGCCACATGTATATGCATTCATGCGTCTTGAACTCGGGCAATTACAATTTATGGACCAAAAAGGTACATTCAACCTAGCAGCAATGAACAATTGTCATCATCCCGAACTGTGCTTTGTAGGTCATATCTGTTACAAGCTTCCTAGCACCCTCTACAGACAAAAGCTTGTGGATGTGTGTTATCAAACAGCCTGGTGGATACTATAGGTTTTGATGAAACCAAAAAGCTTGAATTGGTTGTGGGTTGCTAAGCTGTTATGAACTCAGGGGACTACGGTTTCTGGGCTAAAAAGGTACATTTAGCCTAGCAGCAGTGAGCAAACATAGGTTGCATTCCTCGTTGAACTATGCTTTGTAGGCTATATCCTACCTGCAACTCATGTCTCAAGATGTCTGTACCCATAGTATGGCAGTTGTCACCTGTTGTCTCCTATCTTAGCAACTGAACTCTTGTCTTCATTCACGCTGCATATCCATTTGGCATGTTTCCTTTTCCCTGTTTTCCGCCTTCCTTTTCTCCTCCTCCTCCTCCTCCTCCTTCCTTTTAGTTGTGGTATAAAAGAGTTAGATAACCAAATTATTTAGGATGACTACAGACATGATCACTGGAGTATTAAATTTAACAAGGCATTTATGACGTCTTGAGTTACACAGCAGAAGTCAAACTGATTGAAGCATTATCAATTTGCAAATGTTCCGGTGAGAGGCTCAAGAACACACAATTTGAACAAAGGCAGGCAATTTCCTTCAATTTGTTTAGGGCACGGCAACGATATCTGAACAACACACGAGCTGTTAGAATCTGGTAAAAAAAAAAGTTGCAGGCATCTGCTCAAGCGTATGTATGTAGGGAAAGCTGAGTAGCTGTTTCTAAAGACAAAACACATTCGCAAAAATATGGCTTCCTTGGCCTAGCGTCAGCTAACCATTTTGCGGCTCTTCCTCCATTTAAAGTTGTACAAACACTCTATTAACATCAAGCAAAACGCCAGGCTTGCTAACCAAGTGTACATATGTTTTACAAAGCTAGACTGTGCATGTTTCGATAGTAGTTTGTACTGCCTTGCAGTGGATATCTAATGGGGGAGGCAGTAAGTTACACTAAAGAATCCGCAACTAGTTTTCGGTTCCATAGCTAAAAATACAAATAGTAACGAAATAACAAACCCCCACAAAAATACTTATCATTGATGTGTGACCGCCTACAGGGTAAATGAAAAAAAAATATTGATTTAGGCAACCAGCGCTAAGGCAACGACGAACGTAGGTCGCATGTGTTATCCGTTTTGCCCTCGACTAGGTTGCGCATACTTCGCCGCACCAAACCAACTTGCCCAACAGCACAAGCCTCCATCGAACAACATTTTGAAGCATGAGCGCTGAAATCTCGATGCAGTAGTACAAGGATAACAGTAGCAACTTCTGTTATTGGCGCACATTTCGTTGCATCATCGAAGGACTTTATGAAACTAGCTCTAGCGCTGTCAAACCAGACAGGCAGACGTTTTAAAATTCGCATCATCATTAGGCTACTAGCCAGAGCAGAGTAATTGCTGCAACACATGCGGAAACAGCCGTAGGCATCCTGTGGTAACAGCGGACCGCGTCTATGAAAGCCGCTTAAATATCTGTAGTGCATTTCCGTAAGCACATGACAATTCGAGAATGTCAATAGCCTAAAATACTGCTTAATGTGGAAGCAGACGGTGTCTGAAGTGAGCACCAGAAAACCAACATCTCTTCAGCACTATTGCTGGAAAAAATATAAACTTGCAGCGCAAGTGTTTCCACACTCGTTTTAAGGTAAGTTTCACAAGAAATGCTTTCTAAACCGGGAGGAGCAAAACAAACCTCTGAAATATTCTGAGGGAATAGTGAGCTCACTATACTGGTCGCAGCCATCTTTCAAAATAACACCAATGAAACTGAGAGGAAAAACAAAATCCGTCAATTATAGCCACATTTAACTGTTCCAAAACATGAACGCAGAGTAGTGAATTATATTGTATTTTGCGTTATAACGAGTAAACAAAATAATTTGTAATATTTCTAAAGGCACATGATTGTATGCGAACAGTAGCAGTAGGCAAGGTAGTCAAGGGTAGCAGCGCGGCAACACAACGCAGCCACAGCGCCATTAGCAGCATGGTCCATTGTGGCGCAGCACCAAAAAAACTTGCACACAGTGGTTTTGAATTAGGACGTCATCATAGTGGAGCCGTGTAACTTCCGTCATCAGGCATGTTGCAAACTTCGGCAGTGGATCAGGGCTCGGACCAGTGGACGGAGACCCGAGGATAACGAGCAGCGTAGGTGCCATGTGTACCATGCAGTGAGAACAGAAAGATGACCCTAATGAAAAAATTTATATGAGTCACAATAACCTCATAAAAATTCTCATACTAAACTTATACTAAACTCGTACAAATCTCATATCATATCATACGATTCTCATTCAACGTATGAGAAATATAGGCATTATATGACATTTGTATGAGTTTAGTATAAGAACTTTGTATGATGTTATTGTGACTCATTGCTATTTTCACTAGGGAGCCCTTCGTTTAGGACTCCATACGGGTGTTGTAGCTAGAACGCAACACAGGGCTTATTCCGAAGCACACATCTCTGACCAGACTGTAAACAACCTAATATTTGACACGGCGCCTGCTGTTCTAAAAAGGTAGTGTAGTGCAGATATTTTTCAGATAGCTGTGGCTGTTTCGTTGGTGATGCTCTGACGATGCGCGACTGCGGTTGTGACTTTAAGCAAACTTTCAAAAGCTGCATTTCAAAATTCGCGACCTAATAGAGCTAGATAATACAACCGTAGTACATGCTCTCTAGGTAAGTATGAACTATATGCTTCAAACTAAATTATAGCTAAATTATTCAGTAATCTTGATTCATAGGTAACTGCATGAATTGTAGGGACAAGGAAGAAATAATTAAGGCACTATCGTCCACAACTGCACAAAGGCAACGAGCGCTTATATTTTTTGCTCAATTTTCGCATAAAGTTCTCACAAGCAACCTCCTTTCCCCTCCCGGTTATGAGCGTGCATTGTGTGCCCATTATTGCTTCCAAAGCTTTTTATAACACCAGTACAGTGAGCTACCTTGCTAACAGGTACACATTGATTCTAGACTCCAACTGCCTCATATAAAACGTTTCCTGTTGTAACAAATCCTGATGAAACAAAACTCAGATTAAATACTGTGTCAAGCCAAGTTTGTAGCAGTCAATTGTTCAGTACTTGCATGTGCAATATCGTGGTTAACATTTCTTGCAAACAATTTAACACCTTGACGTGCATATAGTGAGTTATGACAGAACATGGTATAGGCCACATTCTTATATCTTTACAGTGGAACTGTGTTTGGTATATAAGTGTCTCATCTCAAACATAACTGCTGTGGAATTTGTACTGAAAGGGCCCACGAAAAGCTATTTATTAAAACTAGAAAACGCGTGCAAGCACTCAGTACATCTGCAATGCAAAAATTTTCAAGCTACCTGTTTTAGCACCGATCGTATCAGTGTAAAAATGACTATTGTCCCCATCAACTCAGCGCATTCCACCACGCCTCTTCCTGCCTGCCTGCCTGCGGCACCTGAGAGTGTCCAGTGATTGGGTGCACCGGACAGGCTCCAATAACATCATCGAAAAGTGAGCGCACGAGAGCGTCACCCTAATTGATTGCGAGCAGTTGCCATGGGCACGTTATAAACATTACCTGTCTGCAAAGCTTTGAAATTTGACTTTAATGCTCATAAAGACCAACTCCGTGGAATTCTTGCATTAGAATATTACCACAGATACCATCTGAGAGACCCTTGAATAGTCACCAGCTCAGCATGCTTATCAGCTTCCAGCATTTAAGACAACTTTATGGACTGTGACTGCACTAGCGTAATTAAGCAATTCTTGAAGCTTTGTGAGGGGTACGACGATATCTGTGAGCATGTACATCTGTTTAATTATTTTGCTTGCGTGTGTTCGCAATGAACATGAATTCGTTCCGGCTGAATGATAGCCATAAAGGAGCTACGCAAAATGTCTTTGTCGACTGTTTAGAATGCTTCACAAATTTTCCTGATCGTCGTTGCATATTCCACAGGTCAAAGCCTACTTTCTCAAGCATTGATGCACATTCGCCCCCTTTTTCATTGATATGCTACGTCTCCTAGGGCACTACTCACATCCCACTTGCTTATGTGTTCAACAGCACCACTTCCATACAGTAATAACACTACAGTGGGCCTGACATGGTAGATACAGTTTAGTTCGGTGCCATTTCCTTCTTTCATTAACTGGAATAGTTCTTTCCGCTTGCAAGGGTAACAATGTTTTTTTTCTAGCGGATTCCAAGCGTAGCCCTTAAGTGGAGTGATGAGGCTAAGCCATTTTCAGGTGTCAAGTGGCTGCAGCTAGCGCAGGACCTGGGTATTTCTAGAAATATGGGAGATACCTTTGTCCTGACGTCGGCCTAGGAGCAGCGTATCCTACTCATGATCCAAGGGTCATGGAGGGCTGGATTCCTATCTCACCCTCTTATCTGAAAGGCAAATCCTGAGTTTGCAGCACTTGCCAAAGTGGCAATGTCGTATAGTCTTCTGACATCAGACAACCTGATGCCCAGTAAGCGCTCTGCCATGTCAGCTGCCAACTGCTTTCTGACAAATTTAAATTAGAAAGACGGGCTAGTTGGTATTGGTATGACTGCATATTTCAGTACAAAAACACAGAATGAAGGAAAGAGACAGACGCAGGGTTAACGTTTTGTCCTGCATCTTTTGAAGCATTTGCCCTGCGCCTGTATCCTTTCTTCGCATTTTGTTTTTTGCACTGAAATATGCACTTTTGTTCTTGCAAAGACATGCCTGTGATTTTTCGCTCACAAGGCCGACTGACTACCATAGCGCTGATGGCAGATTTCCTGCAAAAGATTGAAAAACTTTCGTTGTGTTAAAAGTTACACTGGCTCCCCGCGCAAATTCAGTTGAGTGGAACCTTTTCATGAGCGCCAAATAAAGTTCACTTGATGGCCGATTAGCTGCTGTTGCCTTTTCGTCCTACCAATATGTTTGCTCACCCATGCTATTGTCAAAATAACTTGCGGCAAAGCGAGCCAGTTCCAAATCAAGCAGTTTCAGCCTGTAGCGCCTTTCTCTGGCTGCGCTAAAACTGCGAAAACCACAGTCGCTGGAAGAGAAAAAAACGACGCCAGCTGGCAGTGGCACGTGAAGCCACAGTTCGCTGGTCTGTTCTGGCCTAGATCCATATCAGCTGTCTCGTCGTTCGCTCCTGGGGTCTTCAGCCACTAATGTATTCGGCCCCTATTCCTTTTTGCATAATACCAGCCTTGCAACGAGCCCAAGTAGCCTTTAGCTTCCGAGGCATTGTTTTAAAAAGATAGCATTAAAGACACTTTTCCATAAAATCCAGCAACAGCGGCAATATTCATGTTTTGAGCGACAAATCATGGACATGCCTCTGACAGGTAGCAGTTGGCAGGTGAGAAGGCCGTGAGCTGACTGGTCGCCACATTGTTTGTTGGCATGAAGCCACAAGACATGATCGACTTGGTAGGAGCTCCTGATTCCAGCAGCTCCTTTGTGATGGAGGGTGATATGAAAATCGGACCCACCAGAAGCATTCTATACTGTTACGTTGATGGCGCTAGCTACAACTGCGATACATCGTATCCTCATCAATCGGAGCAGGCAGCTGGGTTCCCCAACCGAGTGCCAAGCGCCGAGCAGAGTGGCTGGCAGTGTCCTTGCCTCCCTCCTCACACGGAGCAGACAACTGACGTCACATTTCGTCTTCTCTCTAGCAGCAATACAGTAGGCCCACATTTGTATTACTCGTAAAAACACCTGTGTAGCCTAGATGGATTGAACCTGTTATGCCCATTTAAAAAGTGCTCGAGTAATTCATCCATAATAAACAGGCATGAAGCAGATAACGAGTGAAGCACATTACTCCTATGCCATGCAGGCACATTCTTTGTTGAAACAGGTATTTTTAGCTATGTCTGTTGGTGTTTCACATAATGTGGTAGCTCACGAGTATAAGCTAATGAGTAAGTGTGAGATGATATTGCCACAAATTCAGGAATTGGTGATTCAGCGAGTTTTATATCAAGTTGTAAAGTAATGAAGATCTGCATGGGAAGCCATTTTAATTATCGAATTAGGGCTGATGTATTCCAGATTTGTTCTCATTTCTTGCGTTTTTTTTAAGATTATTATTTTTAAAGAAGTATGCTAAAAGGAGCCTGTAAAGGTAACGGTTATCATAATGCAATGCAGTAGATTTCTAGGATTTTCTATGTTGGTATTCGAGTCAAATCTGAAATATCTTTGCATACACTCTTTATTTACAAATTTCTCAAAATTTCTTTGCGCAGTCTATTTGGACATCTCACTGCCTGCTCTTTGCTGCCCCCTACTGACATAGCCTTGGCCATCTGAGACCAAATGATGAAGGCGAAATGTGCCGCAGTGGGGAGCGGTTGGGACATTTTCTTTACTTTCCCCATCGGCGTGCGTTTAGGAAGTGAAATGAGGGGAATGATTTTTTACCTCCATCTGCGTTAGTGAAACCAGCTTTGAAATGTTTGTGTTGTAAAAATGAGCATTGAAATACTAATCGTTAGTAAACCTTTTCTAGCCACAGCAAATACCTTTTTATTGTTCCTTTATTCTATGAGATAGCTGAACTAGTTGCTTAATTAGCATAAAAATGTATGCAGGCTGGTCCTCATTTATTTGTTCCTTCTTTGTTTTGGGTTTCATGCAGCAGTTTTGTAACAACTTCATTCCTTTCGTGCACATACAAGTGTAGGAAAATGAATGGCTCGTGACGACATTCATATGAAAAAAAAAAGCCAAAAGTGATTGAAATCAAATAAAGCATATGGAAATTTTTGTTATTGTTGTTGTTTCACAGGGAATGCGTGGGAAGTTATTTTTTATAGTTTTTTTACCTGAAAGAGTACGGTGGAAGCAGGAGAGACGGCAACTATATTTCAATAGAGAGATCCAGAGCCACAATCTCTGTATGTTGCGTAAGATACTGTACCAAGTGAGCTACAGCAGTGGCTGTTAAACCTTGTTCTTCCGAGCATAATTAGGTTGTGCATAGCAGAACATTGAGATTGCTCACAAGGGTAACCTCCCACCAAAGCGGCAATAGGTCTAATACCGCAAGTGCCACATGGAATGCCATCGAGTGGTGAGAGCAGCAGCTGTACCAAGACACCAAAGGGCTCTAGCCAGGGTTAAAGGTATACTGCAGGTAACTTGGGACTTTCTCTGAAATTGCCGAAATTGCATTCAGGAGATGCATTTATCAAAAGCTACGTTTGTGCACTGCTTTGAGGTTATTATACTGGTACTTATATTTTGTAGAAGATGGCCGTAAAAGTGCAAACTTTCCTTCGAACTAGTTTCTAGGTAGTTTGTAATGGCGAACTATATACAGCTCTGCAAATTTTTATTAGGCAAAAGGTGTAAACAACGGTACTAACACGACGATACAAATCATCTTCTCTTGGTAACGTTAGTATATGTTGTGCCTCCGAGGCTCCTGTATTATGCTGTTTTTGTGATGGGTTCCTTGCGACATAGGCAAGTGCTTTCGCCCTATGAGTTACCTTAAAGCAACTCGCACTTCCTTTAGTTTTGCACTTGTACAATAATGCACAACAGACGAATTACAGGGCCCTGCAGCGCTACGCATCTTCCATCCACAACACATCTAATATAGAGAGCCTGGGAGTGCTGGCAGCAATCTCTCTGTTGTTCTTTTCTCACTCTGACCTCTTTTTTTTAATACCTTTCTCAACAGTTGAAAAAGCAGCTGAGTTGATGCAGAGAATTTTCGGATAATAACTGCGTTTGTCGGCACATTCATGAAGTATGCTTGGGTAGAAATACAGAAAAATACTGGGTCTTCACTATACACTACCTATCCTAAACACAAGTTATGGCAGTTTTGAACTGATTGTAAACTTCATTTATAGAAAGTTGTTTGTAGCAGAATCACAAAGTGGCTGAAGTATGTGTATGTGGTTGCTTCACATAAACAAACAAGGGACCAACAGAACAAAATGTGTCATAAATTATGATGGAAATGGCAAGCTCTTGCCCTGTAATTGAGGACAGCAGTATAGGAAGCAAAATGATTTATTTATCACTGAAAATCTCACCAAATGATCTAGAGTATTACATTGCTGTGAAACCTTGCCGTTACCGGTGCATCCCGCCTATGACCACATCTCAGTGAAATAATAGAGTGCGCATGATGTTTTCTTTCACGAGTGTTCATGTTCTATTTTATTTCATGCACTCTCTGGCCAGCCCTTTGCTGATTATAAATGCTCCCTTCACTTCGTGAGTGAAGTGCGTCTAGCTTCTGTCACTCAGTGGAACCACAATGTTTTGCATTTCTTGGCTGAAATGGGGACCGCACTCGATGGTTGCATAGACTTAGGCGTTTGTCAAAGTGCCATAATTGTTGGGTGCGGGAACTGAAATAGTCTTTTATTCTGCAAAAAATCAATGTCTGGCAGCAGAGCTTTATTTATATATTTGCTTTCAATACATCATTTTTGCCGGCCTGTGATTGGCATTGTGCTCATTGATTATGGTTTCCAGCTTCTTGATACAAAAAAGAACAGTAGCATCTACAGATGAAAATATTCTTGTTAAAAACTTTTCTACAGCCTTGTAAAAAAAATTTCATGGAATGAGTACCTTAGAAGTATGTTTTTCGCTGTGCTGAAACCATTAGGTATTTAAACTTTTGCAAAGTGTGAGAAATGTACTCATTCAGCAAAGCCATTGCTTTCGCACGTTGCAGCCGTAAAATGCTTGTAATCTGCCCTTCTCATAGGACGTAAATTCAATAAAATAGGTGTAAAAAAAAAAATTTGACTAAATTAGACAATGGCATTAATGCAGAGCTGTCCACTATGGTGTCTCTTATAGACAATACATATTACTTTTGAAAGTTACACACCATATACCATGGCGAACACGAAACAAAACTTTCTTTACTGGCCTGGCTTTTAACACTGATATTGAATTAAAGTGTAGTCAGAGGCTACAGATGGTGATGGCAATCTCCACCTGGGAATGGATATTGAATGAATGCTTGTTTTATTCTCAAAGTAAATCTCTAGAAGGAAAATTGTTGATGAAGGGCCTAGATATAATTGTGCGACATCTGGAGGTTCTTTTGATGCTATATTGCCATTTTTGGGTGTATAACATGCTGACGGTTGAGTTTTGGTGGCTTCATCTCTCATTGCCACAGTCATAATATTGTCAAGACATTGTGAGCACCCTTTCACTGTTATCTGCTACCCTGCAAACCTAAGAAGCAAACAAGATAGCTTTGAAAAGAGCCACATTGCTACTATACCTAAACAGCAATGTTTCCTACTGTATTAGTGTTATAACAGCTTAAAGAGCTGTTTACAGCCGTCGGTCACTTCAACAGAAGGGCGTGCATGTCACTCATGAAAGCGGACAAGTAAAGAAACTTTTTGCTTTGAATTTCGCCTTGCAAAATACAGAAACCATTTTCACTACATGCACGTCAGAAGGTGTCTGCACGTAGTAGAGACACTCAGAAAAGTATTGCATCAGCTTTTGAGGTTGAAGCACAGCTGCGGACGGTTCGCATTTTTTTTAATGCGGGCCTTTCCTTCACCTGACGATTTAAATAATACAGTCTTACCTTAGTACGGATCTCATTCAAATACAAGGCGTGCGATCCCTCATAACTGACAAAAATAGCATTTCCGAGCCGATTTGCATGTTAACAATATGTAACACAAACTTGCGTCTGAGAGCCACGACGGGTTTCGTGGTGCCGCCGTGCGCCCGCGATTGACTACACGCACACATAAATCGCATTTAATTGATTCGTGGCAAGACTAGGCACTACAGCACTTGCCTCATGCGGTATTTCGGGACGCCTCACGGCACGACAGCACGCGCGCACATACAACGTCTAGCAATCAACACAATCAAAACTGTCAACAAACACAACACCGGTTGCCCTTGCTAGGGGGGTGCGGTGAGGAGCTGGTAGCTGCCAGCCGGCTGCCTCTTCGCTCCTCTATTTTCCGATTTCCCTTTCAAGTCGCAGTAGTACATTCAACGAAGATGTAAAATCGGCAATGCGAAACGTAAAGACGCAGTATACTGTACTAATCCGACTTCAATGCAAGGTAGGGAAAAAGCAGGCAGGAGACCAGGCAGTAGGTGACTATGGCATTGGCTCTAAGGATAGTATTTGGGTGTTACTAGTTGAGTTTGCAGAGCGCAATAACCTAAGAATCATGAATGCTTTCTTCAGCAAACGGAAGAACCGGATATGCACATGGAAAAGTCCAAACGGAGAGACTAAAATGAAATTGACTTCATATTGTGTTCAACCCCTTCTATCATGCAAGACGTAGAAGTAATCGGGAAAGTGCGATGCAGTGACAAACGCTGAGGACAAACCCTCACCGTTTGTCCAGTTCCAAATTTGTCTGTGTACATCTGAGCAGCGCAAAATTTATGAGACAATCAGAGACCAGACAGAATTGGCGAGATATCAAAGCTAATCAATAAGCGCAAGGGGACCGTAACATGGACAAAATTGAGCATGCTGTAAAGAACGGAGGAAGCCTTAAAGCGGTAAAGAATAAATTGGGCATATGTAAAAACCATACGTATGCGATAAAGGTCAAGGCAGGCAACGTCATCATGAATATGGACAAGATAGTCAAAGTAGCCGAGGAGTTCTATACAGAGCAAAACAGCGCAAACTTCACAATGGACAGAGAAGGGCAGACGAGACGCAGGCTGACTAACAACTGACGGTTTATTGTTCTGACACCTTGGAATATATGCAGCAAGCATCAAAAA
>JAJIZL010029459.1:172065-226713 GCA_023969395.1 Amblyomma maculatum
TTTTTGATGCTTGCTGCATATATTCCAAGGTGTCAGAACAATAAACCGTCAGTTGTTAGTCAGCCTGCGTCTCGTCTGCCCTTCTCTGTCCATTGTGAAGTTTGCGCTGTTTTGCTCTGTGATGAACCAACTAGATTGAGATGTTTTCTTTGAGTTCTATACAGACCTCTACAGTAGACAAAGTTGTCAGGACGGTAATGAGATTGGCTATAGGAAGAAATAGACGTTTCACTAGAGACGAAGCACGAGGTCAAGAAAGCATTAGAAACTATGAAAAGGGGGAAATCAGGTGCAGAGGATCAGATAACTACAGATTTATTAAAGGACGGAGGGATATCGTGCTAGAAAAACTGGCCACCCTGAATGCGCAGTGCCTGGTGTTATCGATGGTACCGGAACCATGGAAGAATGCAAACATTATCCTCTTTCAGAAGAAATGGGACTCTAAGGACCTTAAAAATCACAGACCAATCCGCTTGCTGTCTGTTACGTATAAGGTATTTACTAAGGTAATCGCTAATAGAAGCAGGACACCCTTAGACTGCAATCAAGCAAAGGATCAAGCAGGGTTTCGGAAATGATACTCTTTTTTTATCATATTCATACCATCAACCAGGTGATAGAAAAATGCTCGGAATATAACCAGCCCTTATACATAGCATTCAATGAATACGAAAAAGCATTTGACTCAGTTGAAACCTCGGCGGTGATGCAGGCATTGAGAAATCAGGTGGTAGATCAGCCGTACGTGAAAGTGCTGGAAAATATATATAGTGGCTGCACAGCAGCCAGTTCTGCATAAAAAAGTACAAACTTACAATAAAAAAAATGTTAGGCAAGGAGACACGATCTCCCCAGTACTATTCACAGCTTGCTTAGAGGAAGTAATCAGAGACTTGGAATTGGAGAATTCAGGGATAAGTGTAGATAAAGAATACCTGAGTAATCTGCGATTTGCTGATGACATTGCCGTGCTAAGTAACTCGGGGGATGAACTGCAAATAATGATTGATCACCTAGACAGGAAAAGTAGAATGGTAGGCTTAAAAATCAATATGCAGAAGACTAAAGTAGTCTTCAACAGCCTCGGGCAAGAACAGCAGTTTACATTAGGTAGGGAAGCTCTGCAAGTAATAGGCAAATATGTCTACTTAGGGCAGGTAGTAACCTCAGATCCGGACCATGAGAAGGAAATAAGAATAAGATTGGGATGGAGCGCATCAAGCAAGCACTCGCAGATTAGGTTGGGCAGCTTACCGGTATCGCTCGAAAGGAAAGTATACAACAGTTGCATCTTACCTGTACACACCTACTGGCCTCGAGATCGAGCAGAGTCGCCACCTTGCGGCTCAGCGGCGAAACCTACTCAGTGTGGATGCGTTTTCGCGTCGCGTGCCAGCCCGCAGAGATTTAAGCGCGCGCATGCAGCGTGTACAGGAGTGTTTTGTTTGTTTCATGGTTCCTGTGCGGTTTTGCTTACCTATATGCCTCTTGCAAAATGAATATGAACAGTCTATAACCCCACGCTTTATTAAAAATATATATATATACTTGTCGTATCGAGCATGTCATGCTTGGATAAGGACATCATCCATCGAGGTCTTAGGCGCTTGAGATCCTTTGAATGCAATGTCTCAAACGAAGTGGTACTGTCGTTACCGCCGTGTCAAAGCAAAACAGGTCGCTGCCGTCAATAAAGGTTAATGCAAACGCTCAGAAATCGCATATTCCCGTTTCTGTTTGGAATACCGCAGCTACTAAAACATATGCCACCGCAGACACCTTCATATAGCAGAATGCACTTTGAACAGACCACTCTATGCCTGCTATGCCGTCTGTATGCACGATAGAGTTGTGTGAGTACTTTTTTTTTTGCTTTTAAACCTCTGTCGCGGTGTCTAAATGGTAAGGGCGCTCGACTGCTGATTTCGAGAACGGGGGATTCAATCACAACCGTTTCGAAAGGCGTTCCTCTGCTGTGGGATTTTACTGCACAGTAAACAATCACACGTGGAAAATGTGGCGTTAATAATGAAAAAAAAAAACGACACGAAAACCAGCCTCTGCAATCATCCGTCATAGCCGATGCCACTTTCATGCTGTAAACCCGGGCCAATATGCATTTCTTTTCTTTTCTTGTTTAAGGCTTCTGTGCATCCGTAAAAGTTTTAGTGAGCACATTTTGCTTTAGAGAAATGCTCGAATGTTTGCGAAACATATTCCCTGCACCTAATTGTTACCCTAAATATTACATGATACACCTAGATCAATGTACTTTACCGGTAGCCTATTATAATCATTAAAATACCTTTTCGTCCAAGGGCTGTCTTCCGACAAAACTTGTCATTTCTGACAGGGGGAGTAAAACAGCTTCATGCGGGATTAAATATCAGTGTTTAGTTCGGGAATAAATACATTTTTATAGTCGCATGATAAGATGACCTCCATTTTTTTCGGAATAGTTTTATATCCGGCATCTGTTTTGGAAACAACCCTAATATTTTACTTCGCATAAGATTTAGTCACTGCTAAACAATCAGTGATAAAAAAATTATCAGCTTGTAAAATTGCTTCCCAGAACATGACAATGCCCATGTGCAGTTTGTAACGATGTCTTCGCAGCGAGTAATTCGTAGCTTGCACATTAACATTACGACAAATTAATCGCTGAATATTGTAAATTCTGTCAAGTGTGTAAAAGTTCTCTCACGGGGTGAAATTTATTCGCATTGCAAAACAAAATATTTACACTACTAATTTACCGTTATATATTAACATCACACACATCAGAAATCCCTTATACTTTCCTCGGTTTCAGGAAATCATTTACAGTTAGTGGCGTATGCATTAATACACTATCACATTCTATGACAGTGGCCGCAAAAAGCATCTCGGCAAATTCAATCCACTCAGCGCTGTACACGTGAACAATCAGCTTTCCTGTGTGGTGAGGTTTCCTGTATATTGTCGGCGTGATCTCATATTTGGGGAATACTTGTGCGTGGTTGTCTGGGCCAGAGTTGATGTGCACTCAGTCTAAAGCCACTCGCCATGCAGTGCGCTGCCAATGCTACATTCAACCTGCTTATTCCTCGAGTCAAGAACGATATAATGAACCAGGCTTTCTTGATTCAATCTAAGTCACTGCAGGTCAGAGCACGAACCTTGTTTCTGCGTGGGCTTGACTCTAAATTCGCCGGTCTCACCCGCATGAGACACGTGCAAACTGTTTAGAAGTCGATAAGGAAAACAAAGCTGTCATTAGGCAGGCCCAAGCATTAGGCGTGTGAGCGCGGTACAGCGCAAGAAACGTGCAAAGTAAATCTAGAAGACTGGTGGTTGCGTGCTTTGTTTTCCTAAAATCCGCTCTTTTCTGCTGCATTGGCGAAATCCTTGGATTTGTTTCTGCAATATTGCAGAAATACTGCAGAAGACACGTTTTCAACGCCAACAAACCCGCCGTAAACTCGGAAGCAGACCTAAGCAGCGTGCGTTTCTGCGAGCGCCGCCGGCTGCCGATCCGCACTACCGGAGTGACGGTGGCGCCACCTTTAGGTCGATCTCGCGGCGAAACGTTGAGGCTAATCAAGAGGGTTCTACTTAACTTGTGGACAACTCAGAGGGTTATGAAACCAAAACTGGTAGGGGTAACATTAAGAGATAGGAAGCGTGCAGAGCGGGTCAGAGAAATATTTCAAATTACTGACATTCTAGTGGAAGTTAAGAAGAAGAAATGGGCATGGGCAGGACATATAGTGCGAAGAGAGGATAACCGTTGGTCGCTTAGGGTAACAAACTGGATTCCAAGGGCAGGAAAGTGTAGCAGGGGGCGGCAGAAATTTAGGTGCGCGGATGAGGTTAAGAAGTTCGCAGCGGTCAAGTGGATGCAGATAGTTAGATAGATAGTTTGGATAGATAAGAGGAATAAGATAAGGATAATGGGAATAAAGAGGGGAAGAGAAAAGAGACGTGAAGCACAGTCAGTTTGTCACACAAGCTGGTGGTAGTTAAGTAACTAACCAGTGCCCTGGATGCCTTAAAGACGATCGACTGCCATGGCCACGGACCAAGGATCTTATCCGCCTTTAAAATGCGAGGATCGAGGCGGTCCAGCGCACAGCTCAGTTTATTTCTTTCACTCACAAATGCCGGGCATTCACATAAAAGATGTTCGATTGTGTGTTCACAGTCGCAATTTTCACAGGCAGGGCTGTTGGCCATTCCAATCCTGTAAGCATACTTGTTGGTGAACGCAACATCGCGCCATAAACGGCACAATAACGTTGCTTGTATACGAGAAATCTGATGGAAAGGATAACGTCAAACTCTCTAAAGAGATGAAATATTTCGTTAGGAAACACCAAAGCATACAAGCCCAGCAGACCGGTTAGAACTACAGCAGTATCAAAGAAAATCAATAGGCTCAAGGTGGCCGACATAGGTAAGTATAACATGGGGAGAATTAAGGATGTTCTAAAGAATGGTCGTATACTGAAAGCAGTAAGGAGGGAATTTGGCATATGCATATATCAAATGTATATACTGAAGGGGCAAGGCAGGCAGTGGAATTACTAACATGGACAAGATAATCATGGTAGCCGAGGAGTTCTATTCGGACCTCTACAGTAGCCGTAGTAGTTAGGACAAGAATGAAATTGGCTGTAATGAAGAGCAATCAGACGTTCTGCCAGTAACGAAGGGCAAGATCAAGAAAGCCTTAGAAGCAATGAAGAGGGGTAAAGCAGCTGGGGAGAATTCGTTAACTACAGATTTGTTGAAGGACGGAGAGTATATCGTGCTGGAAAAACTGCCCATCCTGTATACGCAATGCCTGACGACATCAAAAGTACCAGAGTCATAGAAGAACGCTAGCATTATCTTAATTCCTAAGAAAAAGGATGCTAAGAACTTGAAACATTACACACCAATCACCTTATTTTCAGTTACATACAAGGTACTTACCAAGGTGGTACCTGATATGTTCAGGACAACCTTAAACTTCAGTTACCAAAGGATCAATTCGGATTTCGGAATGGGTATTTAACCATCGATCATATCCACACGGTATATCAGGTGAGAGAGAAGTACGCAGAATATAGCCAGCCCCTATACATAGCATTCTGTGGTCAAAATCTCAGCGGTCATGCAGGCCTTGAGAGGCCAGGTTGTAAGTGAGCCATTTGTGAAAGTACTGGAAGATATCTATAGTGGCTGCACAGCAACCATAGTTCTGCATAAAGAAAGTGGTAAATTTTCAAGTTAGCAGGATGTAGAAAAATATACACGATCTGCCGAAGGCTATTTACAGCTTGCGTGGAGAGTGTATTCAAATGCATAGAATAGGAATATCGCGGTAATCTGCGATTCGCTGCTTATATTGCCTTAATATTACCTCAATGGAATATCTTGGTAATCTGCGATTCGCTGCTTGTATTTCCTTAATTTACTCAGAGCACCAACTGCAACTAATGATAAATGATATAGAGATGAGAAGCAGAAAGGTAGACCTAAACAATATTTTGCAGACGACTATGGTAATGCTGAATACCTTGGGAAAAAAACAGCACTTTAAAATTAGTAGCGAAGCTTTGGAAGTGGTAGCCGAGTATGTCTACATAGAACAGGTAGTGACCACACATCCGGATCATGAAAGAGAAATAACTAGGAGAATAAGATTGGCATAGAGCGCATTTCGAAAGTGCTCAAATATTATGAGTAGCAGCTTACCTGTATGTCTCAAGACGAAAGTGTATAACACTTGCGTCCTACCGGTGCTGACCTATTGGGCCGAAACATGGAGGTTAACGAAAAGGATTCTACTTAAGGTGAGGACAACGCAAATGGTCATGGAGCGGGAAATGGTAGATGTAACGTTAAGAGGCAGGAAGCGGCAGAGTGGGCAAGAGAAATAACTCAAGTTACCGACATTCTAGTGGAAATAGAAAAGTAGAAATGGGCATGCACAGGACATGTGGTTCGACGAGAGAATAACAGATGGTCACCTAGGGCAACCAGCTAAGGGAAGGAAAGCGTAGCAGGGGCGGCAGAAAATTAGGTGGGCTGATAAGGTTAAGAAGTTCGCAGGGGTCAAATAGATGCAGCTATAACAGGTCCGGGTTGATAGGAGGAATATGGGAGAGGCCTTCGCCCTGCATTTGGCATATTCCGGCTGATGAAGATGATGAGGCACATGTGTTAGCCTCATGATTGATTGTCCTTTTTTACCTGTGGGTTCTAAGGTACCCATGTCTGGCTCCAAAACTGAAGGCACTGCCTATTGAGTTATGAGGACTTAGAAGGCAGGTCACCCAGCGATCAGTCAGTGCGCGGCTGTGTCACCTGCCTTCAAGAACCGACGCATTTAGCATGTCTTCAAGAACCGACGCATTTAGCATCGGCTCTTGGAAGTAGATCTATTCATTATCGCGTTGCTATCAAACAACTTAATAATGTGTTTGATACCTGTCCATATTCTGTCCGCATTCATACATTCCATAACAGGTTTTCTATTTGTCTTGCTCCACTTGCGCAGAGCAGAAGGATAGATATTCCATGTTCAGGCGTCTCGCGTTGCTTTCAATAGCTCACCCAGAAAATATATGATTTATAATAAATGTGGGGCATCCTGAGATTCACAAATGAAGTGTTTGTTTTACCATGCCCTCATCAGAACTCGCCAACTGGAGTTGCTAAATAGTTTCAGGGTGGGCTGCAACTGTTGATGCGATTCTTTTCCAATGTCTTGCAGATATAGAGGCAAAGGCTCGCTTCTGCCATTCCAACAAAAGCTACTACACTTGCAGAAACCTTGGTCAGCAGAGGGGCGATTTCCTTTCGCACACTCTACAACATTTACCCACTAGAAACGTCAGCTGTGTTGTCACTTTCCTTTTGATATTTACGTATGTTAGTAACCCGAACAACGTCGCTTGTAAATAAATGCCTCTATAAAAGGCGTAGATAATAAATCCTAAACTAAAAAGCAAGGACCATGCGAGATGATGTTTCAGAAAGAGCAGTTGCCATCAACAGTTATGATAGAGAATTTGAGCATTTTCCCTTGAACTGACTTTATCGTGAATCCTTGAACAAGGATAACGGATTCCTTTCAATTACTTCAGTGGTAAATAAGTGCGCTTTAAGATATAGCAAACCGAAGCTGCAACCTCTGTCTGCACTCTGCTCTGAAGAAAATTTACGACATCCAGTATCGATTTACGGAGGCTCTGAATGTGCTCGGTTAAATCGTCTATAACAAATGTCATATCTTTGGAACGTTTTATTCTTCGCCCCGAATTTGGAAAGTAGGAGTTAAAAGGTCATGTTTTCCGCAATAAATCTTGTAGGCCTGGTCATTGACACCCTAATTATATGCACTCCGATGTCTTTTGTAATAGAATGAAAGTGTTCTTTTGGCACGCCTTTAAGCTTTTGAGGATGTTTATTTAAAACCCGTCTCAGGAGACGACCTGCGAGAAGACTTGAAGACAGCCACACGCTTTATTGGAGGTTTACCGGTCGTTAGTACAAACCTCAAATTTTGAAATGCAGCTGTGGCGCTGCTCCTTGCTGGGTTTTATCGCTGCAGTGACATCTGGGGGCGCTGCAAGCGCAGAAAAGGTAGGCGCAATGTTTTTATTCGCGCGTTATAAATTATGCTAACTGTAGCATATTTTAAAGCGAAAAAGGACTTCTCGGAACGCACATGTAGATTTGCCTCGCCAACGTAAGCTTTTCAAGTATTTCACCACAAAAGGGCAATAACATCATTTTCTGAGATGCTAACATAGGAAAGGTGAACAACTATATTGTAATTTCTCGAGATAATTCAACATATGACAACTGACTTCGCTCAACTGAAAAAATGAAAATTGTACACCTTGCCTATATGCATAGAGGTCGATGGTCGCGGTTTCCTTTTACAGAAATGAAAACAAAAAGCAGGAAGACCTAAACTTACATGTTTTCTGATCGGCAAGATCTGTTAAATTAAATAATTGTTTAAGTTAAAATGTAGTTCAATTTAACCAACGTCGCTGAACAGAAACTACGCTAGGATACACCTTCCTATGATTTTGAACTAAACGCACGAGCGTTGAAGTGCCGTTTGACGGCGCACAGCGGAAAACTGTGATAATACGCGCATATGCCCGGTGTGGAGTAGGTGCAGCTTTCCTCGGCCAGGCTGTTACGGGAACGGGCTTCCCCCTCATCCCCCCTGTCTTACTTTGCCAGTCGTCGTCTCTTCCGCTTTCTTGCCGACGATAACCAAAGATTACGAACGCAAAGGGGGTATTGCCTTCTTTGCTGCAGGAGTGGAAGGGTTGGATTAATAAGCGAAATAACTTGATCCGATGTCGATGATTTAGCGTTTGAGTTTATGACACGCAGTTTAACTGTTTCAGAGCAGTGCGGGAAAAGAAGTCCTTATTTAAGGTTTATTTCATTAGGTTTTTCTCCAGAGAAACGCAATACTGTAAAGATGGGCTTGGCGGATCAGGTTTATTAGAGACGAGAAGCCCTGGTCGCGCACCGTACGAACCACACTCAGCGATGACGATGGATATCTACTAGAGAGCAGGATGAAGCTGATGTAGCGCGTTCACCCGTGTGAAAGATGACGCGCTATACAGTGCTCACAATATTCCCTCGCGGCAGTTTCACTTGCCATCCTGGCTAGAATTGGTCCGAAGAATTACGCCCAATAAAAGGTTTCATGCGTGAAACGTGCGCAACTTCAGTTCCATGGTAACGACTTTCCGGAGGATGATAAACAGGGGAGACGCGATAGTTCACCGGGGAGGCTTGTCCAAGAACGGAGTACGGACCAATGTAACGGCGCTGGAAATTGTCACAAAGGCCAGGAGTGCGTAGTGATGTCCAAAGTAGCACCTAGTCGCCGGGACGGAATGAAACTTAGAGGTGGGTCACATCGTAGGGGCACTTGCGGTCTTCTTGGTTGGTTCAGTGTTGAAGCGATCTCGCCGGTGAGATCTGGTCACTCATGAACTGGTAATGAAGAGACTATGAGGAGCTGGTAGGTGTAGATAGGAAAGAGGCATCAAGAAGGGAATCGGCAGAACGGCCATAAATGAGAAAAAACTGGGTGTAATCTGTGATCCGCTGTACAGCCGTGTTGTAGGCGAATGTGAAAAAAGGAAGAATTACGTCCCAGTTTTGGTGGTCCTGGTCGACGTACAAGACAACATGTCAGAAAGCGTGCGGTGGAACCGCTGAGTCAATCCAGGTCTGCGGGTGATAGCTGGAGGTTAATTTGTGAAGTGTTGTATAGGCCTCTAGAACTTCGGCTATAATCGTAAACAGAAATGTCCGACCATGGCCACTAAAATTAATATTGAGGGGCCCCATGACGCAGTAGGAGGGATACGAAAAAAAAGGTCGCGACCTGAGGTGATGAGCCATTAGGCAGGGCAGCTGTCTGAGCGTGGTGTGCTAGATGGTCGACGGCAGTGACGATTCAGCGATTATTACCTCGTGCGGGCAATAGAAGCGCCCGTCTAAGTCTATGCCGAAAACGGTGAAAGGAGTGGCTGTGCAAGATAGAGGCTGTAGTGGGCCAACAGGAGTTGAAGTGGACCGTTTGCGGCGCTGGCATGGCGGACAAGACGCTACGCATTCTGCCACGCTTGAGGCGAGGCCTGTCAAGAAGAAACGGCTTTTTAGGCGGTTTTGTGAAAGCGTAAGGCTGGAAAACGTATCATGCGGACGATACCACTTTAATGGCAGAAAGTGAAGTGGAACTCAAGAGACTTCCGATGCGCGTACAAGAAGAGAGTAAAACGTTTGGGCTTAAACTGAACATTAAAAAGACAAAGTTCATGGCGTCTTGCCCTATCAAGTCCTGAAGCATCAAGGGACAAGAAGTGGAAGTTGTGACAGATTTTCTCTTCTTGTGCTCCAAGATTACTCCGGAAGTAGACTGCAGCCATGAAATTAGGAGACGCCTGCTTCTGGGAAAGAGAGCCATGGCTAGCCTTGACCTCCTAGTAAAGGGCAGAGACATTAGACTGCCAACCAAGATCCGTATAACTCGTGCTATGGTATTTTCAGTTGTGATGTATGGATTCGAGAGTTGGACTGTGAAGAAGGCAAACCGCCGAAGAATTGACGCGTTTGAATTGTGGTGCTGGCAGTTCCTTGGACTGCCAGAAGATCAAATCAGTCGATATGGCGACCATAAACCCTGACTGCTCATTGGAGGGTCAAATTCTAAAGTTAAAGCTCAGCTACTTTGGTCATCTGATGAGAAGAGAGGAGTTGCTGGAGAAAGATTTGATGTTGCGAAAGGTTGAGGGTCTCCGGAGGAGGGGTAGGCAGCGAACGCGGTGGTTAGATGGAATCCTCAAGGCGCTGCAGATGAAATTATGTGATGTTAGGAAGATAGTGACAAACCGGAAAGCGTGGCGTAAGATGGTCCATAGTGTCACGAAGGGTCGGACACGACTGAACGACGGAACTGAAGTGACTGGCTGTAGCATCATCTTGGTGAGCCGCCAAATTATGGGTGCGAAGTACACTCGGGATCACGGTGACCCAACGGGTGCCTTCAGAGTATTAAATATAACCGTGGAGCACGCAGTTGTCAAGTTTGTACTTTTGAAGTTGACTGCGCATCCTAGCTGTAAGAGGGTGAGAAGGACCGGTAAGACGGTCGATTAAAGAACGACGATATGGATCTGCTCGCTTGTGTGAAATAATGGTTTAGCAATCTGGAGCAGCGGCAGGAGGAGCACTGGTGATGTCTGGAGCTCTTGATATCATAAGGGTGTCGAGGGGGCACGCAGGAAGGTGAGAAGAAGCACTAGTTGGTGACGGGAAGCGGGAAACGGGAAACGGGAACGAACCATCGTTATCTTGATATTTGCGACCCAAGTTGTATGTGATATCGAAGGTGTATTCCTGCAAACGCAGATTTCAACGGCCCAGGCGGCCAGTAAGTTTTTGAGGGTGGGTAACTAACACCGAGCGTGGTGTTCAGTAGCGATCGCGAAATGGCGGCCATAGAGGTAGGGGAAGAATTTATATACTGCCCAAATAACGGCAAGGCACTCTTGCTCATTGATGGTGTAGTTGCGTTACGCTAGTGCTAAGTGTGACTGGCAAACGTAATTACCTTCTACCGAGAAGCGCTATCACGCTGCAGAACTACACCGCCTATAACAAGGCTGCTGGCATCAGTGTGGAGAATGAAAGTAGCAATGTCGTCGAAGTGAGCGAGAACAGGGTCCGAAGTGAGAGCATTCTTCAGAGTTTGAAAAACTTTCTCGAATTCTTCGGACCAAATGAGAGTTGTATACTCGAGAAGAATCTGGTGTAGTGGTGCAGCAATGGTAGCGAAAATTGTAATGAAACGGCGAGAATATGAAGATAAGCCAAGGAAACTGCGCAGATCCTTCACTGAGGCTGTGCAAAATTCAAACCTGCGGCTAGCTTGTAAGGGTCGGGTCGAATGCCATTGTGGCTTACGAGGTGGCGCAGGATCTTGATTTATTTCTTGGCGCAATTACACTTTCCTGTGTTCAGTTGGAGACCGACAGATTCCAGGCACGTTAATACTTGATCAAGGCGGCATAAATGATCAAAAAAAAGTCCCAGGGAGACCAGGTATCACAAGCATGTTTTCCACTTAAGTCCTCTAAGACCACTGTCAATAATGCGTTAAAACATAACGGGGGCATTACGAAGTCCAGAAGGCATTACATTGAATTCGCAAAGCCCGTGGGGAGTAGTGAACTTGGTGTTTCTTGGTCGGCTTCGTGCATCGGAATCTGCTAGTGAAAGGAACACAGATCTAAGGTGGAGAAATATTCGGTGCCCTGAAGGCAGTCGAGGCAGATAAAGATATCGGCAGATAAAGAAAGCGGTTTTGCTGTCTTCTCCCACGACAGTTTCAACGCCAAAGCGCTGAAGGTTATATCCAGAACCTTCAATTCCCACGGTGAGATCTCGCTCTCTAAACGCGTCTCAAGCGCAGGGTAACGTGTACTAAGCTTACTCTAGAGAAACTGACCAAGGGCATTCAAAACAGTTCACGGAATCACCTGGACGTCTTTTTCAGCGCTAAAACGAACAATATAGACGTGCCCCTAATGGTGAATATTTCCGAAAATGGGGGCGCGGCAGAAGAGCATGGCCCTGTTTAATCAAGATAAGCTGAACCTGCTTGGCATTGATGACCCTTTTATAGTTTAAAACTCCCATCCCATACCGACAAGAGCTTTCAGGCTTCTTTATGGATGTCAAAGACTTGTACTACTCCCTCCCGCATGGCTCGCTGCTCACACATGTTCAAGACAGCATCGACCACTTCGGTGTTCTCCGCTTCTAGAATGATTCCGGGGTTTCATGCGCCGGCTTTCTGGACCTTTGCAGTTTTATCTCAGAAATATGTTATATAGTGGAATAACGGACCCTCCCTATAAAAGGAAGGCGTGTTGATTGGTTCCTGTATAGCTACGGTGCATAATTATCTGTTTTGCAGCTACCATGACAGAGCTCTCTAGGGTTATTTTGAGGGTTCACAGGTTTTTATCCTTTTTAGATTTGTGGATGACATTTTAGTGTTTATTGACTGTGACTGGAATTCTCTTTAGTACGAAGCTAGCCAGATTATAGTAGCCTTCTAGAATAACCTCAGGCCACTAAAACTAACACATGAAATACTCTCTGACTGGGAAGTACGCTTTCTTGACATTAACTTTTCACTCATCGACAACCGCATTTTCAGGAGCTACAAACCTCGAGTCGATAAGCCCCTCTTAGTTTTCGCTCCACCCACTCTAAGCTAGTAAAGCATAGATTTATTGCACGATGCTTTAGAACCGCCCTGACAAAATCTTGCACCCCTGCATGCCCAATAGTGTTCAGAAACAAGTGAACCGGTTACCCGCCGCGGGCTTCCCTGTTCCACTTCAGGTCTCTGTAGCAGAACTTATCCTTGAGAATATTAACGTTCACTCGTGAAGAAAACGCACATAAATGTAGAGAAAATATAAAAGTGGCTCTGCTTCCTACGTGCACAGTGTTTACCACAACATAAAAAAGATATCACAGAAAGCAGACGTGACAGTTGCGTTTACGGCCCCTCATAAGCTAAACAAGCTTAGCAAACTGACGAAGCCTTACCTTTCGTTACGCTTCATGCAGGTTACGGCTGGAGCAACAGCGATCATTTTCGTTTATCTTAAGCTTAGCAATAGGAGGAGTTTGAAAGGAGCACCAGTAGACCTAGTAAAGAACTTACGTTTTGTAAACACTTTCCTGTTTTCTAAAATTGAAATAACACTGGGAGATCTCCTAATAGCAGGTATAAACCCGCGATAAAAGATCATTACACAGCTAACAGCTTCTCTGCTTAGCATCTTAAATTTCAATACATGAGTTTTCAGTAACGCATCTCTTTCCGCACAAGCATACTCCAATTTCAGGTGAATCAGGCAGTTGAAGGGAGCCAGATGAAGTTCGAGTGGAGCGTGCTTTAATTTGTGCTTCAAAAAGCAAAAACGAGCTGATTTTTATTAAAAGTTTAGATGAAATTATGCGCTTCATAATAGGAACATGGATATTTGTATTCGTTTGCGTTCTAATATTTCTGTAAATAAATTTGTGGAGCTTCGTTTTTTTCGTGATCTGAAGAACAATTTATTTCTCTATATTTTCATAGACTAGATGCTGCATTATGCGATATTGCCACATTAATTTGATTACAAGAATTCTAAACCCCAGCAGGCTCGGGTCCTCTCAAATATTTAGAAAAAAGATCAAGGTCGATGTCATGGGGTGTGTGGGGGGAGGCAATAATAAACCGAAATTATACGTACGCAACCTTATGTCGTGCTACAGGTAACCGGTAAGCCATCAGAACTACACTTTTTTTTACAAAAGCTAACAATTTTTCTTGAGACGTTAAGGACGAATTATGGACAGGGTTTCACAAGAGACCATTATGTGGAAGTTTAAAGAGAATAATAATGTAACTGTCGCAATCAAAATCATTGTTAAACTCTCATATAAATTCACCAATCAGTTCTCTGTTTTTAACTAACTAAACAAGATCGAGACATCTAAAACAAGTTTAATCTGATCCACGTTTTGAATTTCCAAAAAAATCTCTCGGTACCGGCGGCGGTCCACGCTTCGTGGAAGCTTATAACGAGTGTGGCGGTGGGACGGTCGCCGGCATCGCGATCATTCAACTTAAGTGAATATTCGATCGTAGCTCATGCGTCAAAAGAAGCATCTGTGTGCATGGGCAAAATGTCTTTTTTTCGTCGTCACCTTTCGGAGTAGTGGTCAGGTTCGGCGCAAATTACAAAAATGTCTGGAAATCAACACTAAAGGTTTCTAAATGTCAAACGAAATCGAGAAAATAAGTCAACAGATTTTCCGCTTTTTGTTTACGGATAAACATTTTAAAGTTCCCTTGTATATACATATTAGCATGCACTGGCCGCAGAATAACGTTCACGTTGTGGCTGATTTGTTTATGCCGCATTCCGATGAAGTCAAACACAGCGAGTTCTAACACACCCCGATAAGCACGCAGAAAAGGTACGAAGAAGTTTTTTAACGCCAGGCTTTACGCTTTCTCACTTGCGTCTGATGGCGAGCGGTATAGTTTATGCCAAGCGAGTGTGACTGCAGGAAAAAGATGAACGTTCATGCTTGCGTCTTCCCATATATACGTCAGTGAGATCGGGCATCTGCGCTCGGTTTTCTAAGGAATTTAACAACTTCGCAATCCATGTAAATCACTGTTTTGTTGAGCTTGAGCTTCAACTTAGGGAAAGAAAATTGAGCTAGATTTGATCCTGTGTACAATATTGCTCCTCCTAAGTGGACGATTCCTGCAACAGAACTTTAGCGAATATCTGTTCGATACCCTGTATTATTTTTGTTACCGCTTGCGCAATTATCTGCCAGATTTTCTCGAGGTTTCCAAAATTAATACGTTTGACTCTTGTGCTTCAATCTTTTCCACCTGTATAGACAAGGCCTGTAAAGTGATGGCTCGTGCGCATGCATCTGACGCGAGTTTGCCGTCATGGCTGAATGTTCTGATTCGTGCGGAAACTTTTTTAAGCCGATGCAAATCCTATCTACCTCGGAAATGGAGTTTTTCTATGCGCACTAGAACGAGCGATGAACTGCAGCTGTCTGTTTAGCGATACATCTCTATCGCATCATGCCTCGTGCTTTGAAACACAGGTGCTAGCTATTCATCCGACGTTGATTCAAAGTGTAGGAAGAAAATTACTGACTACATCGCGCCAGGCTAGCTGCTACCAATATAAATTTGAACGAGCGAATGTTCCAACGCGCTTCAAAGCATACGACTCGCCATTCATCCAATTCTTTTTATGCCCGGAAAGAGGTTTTGCGAAGTTTTGAACCATAGTGCCGGTTTATTTCGCTATTTGAGGTATCGCGTCAGTTTCCTTGTCCGAGTTTGTGGCAGCAGCTACCGGAACGCGGCATGAATACACTATGTTTGTACGTGTTCTAATAAAATGAAAATGAGGCATAATCGTGCACATGCACTGCCTGCTAAACATATGTGGTGCAGTCAGACGCTTTTTCTTATTAATTTTAAAATGGCCTAACCATAAAATGCAAGTCAGACTGCGGTCAGAGCATACCCAACCGGTATGCTAAAGGGGATGATACGAAGCGGATTTTATCACACTTTCAAGCGAGAGACTGATCTGTACCTCCAACCTAATTCTCTCTAGGGAACAAATCAGCTTTAGTCCAGTATAATGACACTAATACTTGCAAACTAAATAGACTACAGGTGTTTTTTAAACCGTTTATATTTGTAGTTATCCTTCTGCAAATAACTGTTTTTTTTTCTTGAAGAGAGAAACATCTGTGGGAAATATCCAACCGTATTTTCAACTGCAAAATGAAAGAGAACTAAACAACTAAAACAAGCATGTTCTTCTCCTATAAGAGAGAAAAGTCTTTTTTTTTTTTTTGCTGAGCGTACAACAAACATGGCGCTCATGCAGATGCGCTAAATGTTTCAAATTATTCTCGCTATTATTATGTGAGGTCTGTACAGGTGTATTCCTCTGCTTGAAGAGAGTAGAATTTGAAGCAACATTTGAACGCTTGATGCACCCTTCAATTTTAGCTATTGCCACTAGATTTTCATTTGTGAAAAACCCGTGATGTCCGGATTAAACCGTTTGCACGTAGGTAGTGGTTGGCAGATGACACGGCTGGGAATTGATTCGTCGACAGATTTTATGAAGCCGAGAAACCGAGTTGGTGGAGCTGCCAACTCGAACAGATTGTTTCAAATGGGAAAATCATTGGAGAATCTAACTTACAGCCTCTTATTTTGAGCCAAGTGCGATAACGTACGCTTCGCAGTATCCTTAGTACTGCTAAGCTAAAGGCGGGCTTAACATCTATGGCGGTGGCCTTTCATTGAATGTGAGCTATACACGAGTAACTCTTTTTAGATGGGAAGTCAGATGGAAATTAAAGTGTAATCGCAATGTGACGATAGCGAAGGCACGTTTCAGTGAGTAAATCCGAATAGAGAGCTTTTGGTAGGAGCTTACATTGAAGGGAGCATTTGTAATAGAGATTATCCTAGAAAAAGTTCTTAAACATTCACCTCATCACAGCGACACTTTTATATCTCAAGTCAGCACGAAAGGAGGCAATGGTGGCCGTTTTAGACGGCCATCTATAACACGAAATTCGTATGACTTCACTAAGACAGTGGTCAATTTCGCAGCACAAGTACCCATACATGCGTAGTCGCGAAGAATGAAATGTGTCGTATTGCGAACTCGGAGTCCCGTATCATTGTAATATTTACAGGCACAGATTACGATAATATGACACTGTAGTCCACTAACAAAGCAAGATACAGTTCCTGGATTTAGAATTATCTCTCCAGCTTCTTTATGTGTGTTGAAAGTATTCCCAGCGTTTATTCAATCAATAATAGAGTGGAACGTTGAGCTAGTTGGTCGAACATCTTTTGAAAAGGCAGCGGAGCAGGCAACAAAACAGAAGAAGCACAAGCAGGTTCAGGTTAATGTAGTTACCAGTGCAGAATTGTCCTTGTGTTGTGTGTGCTTCTTGTGTTTCGTTGCCTGCCCTGCTGTCTTTTTTCAAGATGTTCAGTCAAGCCTCTGCGTAGCTATCAGTCCAGCCATTCGAAGTTGGTTAGGAATGGCATTGTCTTGTTCTGTATTCACAAAGCTTTAAGTAGTTCCTGTCTGCATCACGTTGCGAAAAGCGTGGGTGATCTACGGGACGCAAATATCAAATCATTGTGATCGCCAGGTTGCATGATAGAATGATTACTAAGATTAAATGTGAAACGAATCACGTGCCAAAAGCACCTGGTTCAAAAAATTGTGAAATAGTTGCCCTAATACCGTACGTGCATGCCTTGTGTCACAGAATGCGAAAAATGGGCAGGAAGTACAACATTGAAGTTGAGTTTCTTCAAAGTAATAACTGGCTACTATCTTTCGAGCAGAACAGAGAAGGCGGCAGCTTGAAGAATGACGGAAAGAGCGCCACACCTACTCTGTAAGGCATGGTAGTACGATGGTAGACTGCGCAAAAGACGTTGTCTACCGGGTAGCACTTTCCTGTGGTGACTCTGATGTGGGTCAGACAGGTCGTTGTATAAACTCCCGACTTGGGAATACAACATTTCGCTGAGTAGTGGCACGGGATAGAATGTTCCTGTTGATTGTCAGCAAAACAATCACACCACCAGCTATTTGTTCGCTCGCACCCCCACTGAAAAACAAACCTTTATGCGATTTTATTAGGTCCTATGTGAAATATTATGGGAGTATTGAGGAGCCGATGTGGGGCATTAAAAACCGATAAAAAAGCATTAGAACTAGTAGGAGGACACCCAGGATAAAGGTTCTTTTTCTCTTTTACAGACTACTTTATTTTTATTATTTGTTCAATACTGTTGGCCGCTGAAAGCCGTTACAGGGTCGGTCAGATAATAATCTTGTTCATAACAAAAATAAATGTTCGTGAGGAAGAAAAATTTAACTAACAAAGAAAAACACGAATAAAGCCAGTGTATGTGCAAGATGAAATTTCAGAGGTTCATTTTAAAAAAAATTTGAAAAGAAGATAACTTGTCTGCATGAAACAGCACGCGGTAACGAATTCCACTCAGCTATAGTGCTGGGAAAAAATACGTAGACATTAATGTGTATTTGTAGAGTGTAGAAATTAAAATTATGCTTTCGTATATTCCTTCCTTCTCGTAAAACTTAACACGTGTTTGTGCCAATGCCGTAGGAGTTCCTAGATAACGACAAATTAGTGTCAGCCTTGACAGTTTCCGACGATCTTCTTTAGAGGGTAGCTGTAATAAATCGAGCATCTGTGTGACCGAATCCTCGCGTAAAAAGTTTTGCAACTTGAATCTGGCTTCTCGGCGTTGCACATTCTCAAGTCTTTGAATTATGCCGATTTGGAAGGAGTCCCAGAGAGCACTGGCATATTCTAACGAGTGCCTCACGTAGACTGTCAGTTTAGAAGATTGCGTTGCAAGTTTTATTTTTCGGTCTAGGAACAACAGTTTATTTTTGACAGAAGAACAAATGTGGTTGATTGTGGGCATTCCAATTCCTGCATATAGCATGTGGCATATATATATATATAAGGAGTTATCGGAGTTATCAATAGTGCCTACGTGCCATGATGCAGGAGTTGGATGTGATCCCACATCAGGATTCATTTATGCAAGGTTGCAGAGGCAAGTTTGATATACGCATGCGGTGTCCGAGCTGAATTAGATCAAGATTTAAAACTAACAAAAGCGTTCTTCAAATTTGAAGGAAGTGAACATTATTGAAAATTTCTTTTGCATTATCGATCTCTGCATGTGCTCATATGAGCATATGCGGTAATTACAAGCAACAATCGCTGCATGTCTTCCGACCTTACGGCACACGTTCATATCTGCAACTGATGACGCGTCTGCAGTGCGAAATTGCAGGGAATAAATTCTCCTTTCGACAGCAACATAGCACGTTTGCTCAAGCATAACCAAAACAAAACAAATCGCCACCCGTCGAACTATTTGTCGATAGCTTAATATCAACAGCGATTCTTAGTTACGGGTTTGCATATGGAAAAGGCGTAATGCATGGGAAGTGAAATACTACCGCCGTTGCTCCGCTGGCAGCACGTGAAGTTACATGAACAATGATATGCGGCGAAGTAGGAGATATCTCTGTATTAGAAAGAAATGTCATTCAAACACGACGAAAACATATCCAGCACATAACATATTCGGATATTCCGAGATGCACGAGCAAAAAACTGATACGTTTCAATGATGAATGACATTGGCTATCCCTGGTGATATAAAAAAAGGTTCAGCGTGTTTACAGGGCCATCGTGGAAATAATACTATGTGCGTAACAGCAAAGTAGCGCGAGAAAAGGACCAATGTAATCACAGCAACGATCAGTCGCCGTAATGTAGCAACATTAATTGTTTCTCGATTAGTTCTAGCTTTTGTTTGGTTTTCCTTAATATCCTCTATCCATTCACCCGGTGCTCGGCTTTTCTGGTGTACTATTTTATTAAGCAGTGTCTTTAACCGCACTCCATTGTGTTTTTCTTCGTGACTTATAACAGCAGCTTTTTCAATATCTTTTAATATTAAGGTTTTCTTACAGAGCTCCCACTGCTGCTAAACCTTCATGTTTTTACTTGGGTCTAGTTTTTCTATTTCTTCTCTTACTTCTCGACTGTGCAATAGATCCTAAAGTAGCTTGATTTCAACTTTCAAATTTCCCACGAAAAACAACTTTCACGCTTAACAGTTCCTTCGCAGCATTGAACCAAACAATGATCTGAGAACGACACGGGCACTACTTCATGCTTGTTGCATTTTGCAACGATATCGACGGAAGCGTAGATGCGAGCTAACCGTGCATGGCTTGAGCCCTAGAATCGCGTGTACTTTACTGGGCGTTCTCCTTCAAGGGCTGAATACAGCTGCAAAAGAAGCGGCAAAGAAAAGAGCTCTCGGTTTAGATGCCGAAAGGAATTACACTGAAGAAATAGAATGGGGAGGGGTTATTATCAACATAGATCAAGCATATCACAACAGCCTTCTTCGAGCATTACCATGCATTCTTCGCATCGCACCTGGTAGATGTTATCACATTTAAGGATGATTTTCTGGCTGAGCTACCGTACTTGACGGCGAAACAAAAAAACAGATTACAACTGGACGTAACTGAATCGAAGGTGGAGCACACAACTGATAAATTAAACCCCGGTAAGTCCCCTAGGCCGGACGAGTTCAGTGCGAATTATTATAAAGCACTTAGGCACGAAATAGCCCCTGTCTTGATTGTAACTTTAATGAAGTCTTCAAAGAAAATGATCGGCATTCGCCACATTGGTTCGTCCCACACTGTACTCATTCCGAAAACAAATGAAATAAGTAAGTTAAGACTGGTTACTACATACCGGCCTCTACCACTCACAAACGTGACGTGGAGTATAAAATGTTTATGAAGGTTCTGGGGCGAAGGTTGTAGACCGTGATTAACGACATCGAAGAAAAAAAAATAAACCAAGTAACCAAGCACAAACGTGAAGCAATAAAACATTTGTAGCAAGGAACGAACAAAAACGTTGTAGTAAAAAGCAGAGTAAGGGCATCACAGACAAGCAATCGCAATGCAGGTGCACTTATGAAGCCAGAAATATATCATGCAGTTTCACAAGAACGACGTGTTTCACCTGCGAGAAAGGACATATATGATGACAACCTCACTGACATTTCAAAATCTCTAAGAAATAGTGAGCAACAGGTTCTAAGACGAGGCCGAACCTCCCACCCAACGAACTATAGCTTCTATCAATGCGAACTTCATCGGGATATAATTGTATTCGCTAGAAAACCTATTAAGGAATTCTTTGCTTGGAGACCAAATAATCCACCGGAAGCCTCTAACCGCAAAGTCCCCAGCACATCTCCTCATTATGCAGGACACTACCCCGCACTGGACCTATATAATTAATGCGCCTAGAACGAAATTATGAAAAAAAAAAACAAAGCTGGAAAGCCTAAAAAGTTTTCTTCGACCGAAATAGCCACTGCTAACAACTTAGCTTCTGGAACCGAGATTGTTTCATTCCTGACGATAAAAGGGGAAGCATGGTTATCCTATAAGTCGAAGATTACAAAAAAGAGGCTTATAGGCAGCTAACATTTCTTGCAACTATGAAAAGTTAGGTACCGATCCGACAATACTGCTCAGTGAAACCGTATTGAGTAAAATAGAACTATTAGGCAGAGAACGAATTAGCGAGATCGATTACAAATTTCTATGAAGCCATAAAAATACCAAGCTGTTCAGCTTTATCTGCTGCCCATGATTCTTACCTTTTCCGCAGAAACATTGTTTACTAGAGACATACCGGAAATGCAGATTGCTGTAGTGTTCAAAAGACAGCTGAACAACTCTTGCCACTATGAAAAGTTAGGCACTGATCAAACACAAGAGTTCACTTATTGTCATATTGAGTAAAATACGAGATGTATTAGGGAGAAAACTAATTACGATAATAATTATAAATTTCACAACCCATAAAAAAAAGCAGGCCGATTGACTTACTGCCCAAGATTCATAAGGTTTCGGCTAAACCAGTTTCTACTACCAACGTACCACGAGTGCCTGTTGTTTCTAAAAATAATACACCCACTCAAATTCTATTGATATTCCTATATCGCACCCTAGCATGCCTCCCGACACAGCTGTGTTCGTGCAGGACACTCCTTACTTTCTGCGCATTATAGAGCTTAATAATAACACTGCCAACCTTTAAGATGACTGTAAAGATAACAAACGATGTCACGGTACTATGCAGAAATATTCCTACCGATAAAGGCATCTAGTACCGTCCTTAAGAATTGATAAAAAAATCCCAACCACATGACTCAGAGATTTATCCATCGATACTTAGACTAGTCTTCAAACGTATTATTTTGAGTTTTATTTATTACACGCAGAATTTCGGAGCCAGCATGGGCTTTCTATTCGCGCCTACTTCAGCGAATATAGCCGTGGAAGTTCTCAAATAGAAGATACTACAATCATTTCTCCAAAAACCGCTCATATACCCGCGCTATATTCATATCTTCATGATTGTGCAGCATAGTTCATAATCACTCAAGTTCTTTGTCTTTAGCTACCGAATTTAGTTACCCGCCTTCGAAATTAAAAATAATTTTTTTGACACCACGATCTCTGCGGTAAATGGAAAACCTAAAACTTTCTTATACAGAAACAAAACAAATCAGCAAAAATACCTTTATTTCAGCATTCATCATGCGAGACATGTTCTAAGAAACCAATATCTGTAGGATAGGCGATACGGCTGAGAAGGATTAATGGCTACTTGAAAGAACTGCAGTCGTTAAAAGATAGCCTAATTCTAATAAAGTATTCGTGCAACCCTTACAGAGTTTTTATACTGCACTCTGAACTGGAAAACAAGCGCCAAGCACAACCATAGCCTTGCTACTCGACCCAGATGTAGGATGTGCAATCATTATAAAGGGACACTACGGTCAAAAAGCCCAGCAAGCGATTTTACTTTTCAGGTAAAATAAGCCTTAATTGCACAAAATCAAACTTTATGTACATTTCAGAGTGCTCCTTCTCTCATAAGCAATAAATCGAAGAGACAGGCCAGTCACTGAACATAATGTGAAATGGTCGTCGGGCAAACACAGGCAAAAGGGTGCAGAAAGCAGTTTCCCCGAATTTCAATAAGAATGGCCATAATTTTGATTGATTATTTATGCTCCTGTCCGCCCTTTAATCTCCAAAGCACCAAAAATGTAGGAAGTTATTTATAAATCAGAAATTTACAACACTAGAACCAACAAGAATAAATTTTCTGGATAGAAGGCTACAATTCCTTAGATATGTTCCATCTGCATGACTATTAGTCCGGCAGACGAAAGCATAAACCCTCAATTCTACAATGCCTTCATGTACAGCCTCCCATTTTTTTAACCTGAACGCACGAACAGAGCTGAAAGCGCATGAAGTAAGACTTTCAAAACGAGCAACATACGCGATGTCACCACGTGGAATTGAAAGGTGTACCAGTGAAGCAGAATGAAGATATCACACAGATTGCAGATAGAATAGCTAGAGCAACTGAGTTTCCACTTGAAAGTGACGACATCGAAGTTTGCCACCGCGTTCGAACTGCGGGAAATGCAGATGCTCCGAACACAGTGGTGCAGTTTGCCCGCACATCCGTTCGTGATTCTGTCCTTGAGAAAGCTCTAAAGCAGAGGATAACGTCAGAGGACATTGAATTTGAACCGAAGACACAAATCTTCATCAATGAACATTTGAGTCCTTCAATTAAAAAACTGTTTGGTGCAGCAAATGCGAAAAAGAAAGAACTGAAATGGAAGTACGCATGGACTCGGCATGGCAAAATATATGTGCGCAAAACGGACACCTCAAATGTCATTGCGATCACCCACCAGGATGATCTACGCGAAATTGCTTAGTTGTACCTGCTGGCAGCCAACCTAAGTACTAGTTCCGTGACATGGGTTATGAGCCACATGAGATTACGCATTTGGTTAAACCTCAAAAAGCTGATTTGTCTTTCTTCCACTTAAACATTAGATCCTTAATAAACAAAGAAGATTAATTAAATATTCTACTAGATACTCTCGAAGTTCCACTCACAGCAATAATGCTGACTGAAACGTGGTACAGTTCGGCGTCGAATGTGTATCACCGTCCTGGATATCACTGCTTTTATCAAAACCGAAAAGATAAAAGAGCAGGCGGCGTCGCGCTTCTACTTAAAGATACAATATCTTGTCAAATGGTCGAGGAACACACGGCAACAACTGCTGATTACGAAGTGCTCACTTTGCGAAGTTCAAACCAACTTTTTTGTGTCATTTAAGTACAGGCCACCATCTGGCGTCATCAGTCATTTCCTAGCATTTCTCGGAAATATTTTTACCTATGCATCATATGAATCTATAGATATGGTTTTAGGTGGTGACATCAACATAAATATACTTTCAAATGGTTTCTTTAGCTTAATAACAAAGCCCACAAGAGTGACTTTAGAAAGTACATCTTTATTAGATGTGTTCATTACAAATATTGACACTAATTTAATAACCGCAGACGTTGTTTACACAGATATTAGTGATCGTCTTGGAATCTTCATGCTAGTTAACAAGCCCGTGCATATGAACGAAAGGAAAAGGCGAATAATTTATACACAGTCTATAACTAATAAGAACCTTAATTCCTTTTGTCATGCTATTAGCCAACAGACTTGGAATAATGTTTTTGAGGCGGATAGTAGCGATACTGCTTACTATAATTTCATCATATCATTTAAAACTATATATGACGCGCACTTTCCACTAAAAACAGTGAACGCGCCATCTAGGGCTAGGAAACCTTGGGTAACGTCTGAGTTGCTCCAAATGATAAAACATTAAAATAGCTTGTACGCACAGTTTGTAAAAACAAAAGATAAAAACTTGTTTGGCCAATTCAAAAGGTACAGAAATATTCTTACATCAAAACTGAAGATCACTCGTGAAGCTTATTTTACAAATATATTTTGGAGCTCGACTGAACAACGATCGGATCTCATCAGGAGGAAATTAAATTGCTTATTACAGCCAACTATCCCTGATACTCCTGATAACTTTCAGCATGAGGGAAAGCGTATTCATGACGTTAGCTTAGCTGATGCGTTTAACAACTTTTTTTATTCAACAAACTTCTCAGTGTCAAATTGGTAGTAGTCAAGATTACACTGCATTCTTGAAAGGAAGCAACAGTTCATCATCACTTTTTTTTGCTCCGACAAACTGCGCAGAAGTTTTCTCGTGTATGAGCACAATTAAAAATAGCAAGTCAGTGGACACAAGGGGCCTTCAAATAGCGCCCATTAAACATGTTCTTCACCTTATATGCCCAGCCATTACGAACATTTATAATTTAATATTATATACCGCTCTATTTCCGAAAGAACTTCAAACTGCTTGAGTGATACCGGTTTTTAAAAGTAGCGACAAATCTTTGATCCAAAATTACCGCCCTATATCTATATTGCCGGTATTTTCTAAAGGAATAGAGAAATTACTGCATTGTAGGGTCCTGTCATTTTTTAACAAGCATAATCTTCTTCTTGACTGTCAGCACGGTTTTAAAAAGAATCGATCTAAAGAAACAGCGCTACTTGCACAAAAAGAAATGATAATAGATAAATTTCAAAATAGGGAGCTAGTTGCTGGCATTTACATAGATTTCACAAAAGCGTTTGATTTATTAAGTCACAAAATTCTCTTACATAAAATGGAAACCTACGGTATCCGTAAAAGCACTAGACTTAATGTAATCATACCTCTCCCATAGAGCACAGCATGTAGACATTAAAAGATCCTTGTCTTCAGTACAGAATATCTGCACAGGAGTTCCCTAGGGAAGCATGTTGGGGCCGCTTTTATTTTTAATTTATCTAAGTGATATTGTGCATTGCGAACCTAATAGTACATTTGTATCCTACGCTGATGATACTTCTGTGCTCATCTCCGGGAAATCAGAAGATGATATTGAAGAAAAAGCAAGTAGAACAATTGATGCATTAAATACATGGGCAAAAGCAAATTTTCTGAAGATTAATCCTAAAAAGACTAAAATAGTGTTGTACTTGTCGAAAGGGAAGCTATTGTTTAGGCCACTCAATGTATGTTTAAACTGTGATCCTGCGGAGATAGGGGATTCTGTCAAAATCCTTGGTGTCATGTTTTCAAAGCACTTGACTTGGAATGATCATGTTGATTATATTAGATCTAAAATATCCTCACCTGTCGGAGTTATATCGCGCTTGCGCAACATTCTTCCCGTCAAAATTAGGCTGTTGGTGTATAACTCTTTAGTTCTATCTCTCTTACAATACTGTATTATCGTTTGGGGTACCACTGGTATCACGAACATGACCAAGTTGCATCTTCTCCAGAAAGAGCTGTGAGATGCATTGCTGGTGTTCCTTATTGTTTCCCTACGACTGATCTGTTTTTAAAATACGAAATCCTGCCAGTCTTCGCATTACATGAATACAGGCTTTTAATGAGCTTCAAAAATGCTTCGCGGAGCAATGAAAATTACGTTGGTAATTTGGCAGAACTCGTAAAAAACACCCATATTCCACATACCAGAAATAAAGAAATGCGGTTTGTTCCTACACCTAGAGCATATTATTTAGAACAATCTATCTCTTACACACTGCCAGTGCTATTAAATAAATTAAACAAAGAAATGTTTGACCCTTTCCAGCATTCAAATACTGTTGTTAAGAATTTTTTTCTGAGCAAGTTTGTGTGATGATGCTGCATATATTTTTGTGTTGGTACTTTTTGCTTCTTTTTCAAGGTGTGTTATCTTCGTTTGTGCTATAATGTATAGCGCAGAATTTATTGCCACTTTTCTGATGCAATGCCAATGTAAAAAAGGGGGCAGGACCTCTGTCAAGCTTCCGAGCGTTTAGTCCTGTCTCCTTCTGTAATATAGAGAAAACAAAAAAGCCTGATTGATTGATTGAAGTAGATAAGCGCCGTATGACGGAGCACAGAGGCGAAATGAGCGAGAATACGCGCGCGCGCAATGCGCACTCCTGTGCAGCTGTCCTCTGTCAGGCTGTTAACCGGATCCAACCCCACCTGCTTTTTTTGTGCGTTATCGCATTTCCTTATGTTTTCAGCATGCAACTGGGAAAGATTACAGAAGGCCACGTGGTACCGCCTGCCTTTAATTCGCCTCAGGAGAGTGCTAGGTGACCCATAGCAATCAGAAACAAAAGGTTGATACGCATGTAGTATGATCAGCGGGCGTATATCGCATACCGTCCAGCGCTACCACCTGACCGCTTATTTATTACTTGATGGAAGCGTTCAGAAAAAAAAGGGTGATGGCTGTAGACCAACACCGTGTTTACAAACAAAGCGTCGCAGCCGACTGGGGGAGAAAAATAGGGTTTGCGCCCATAGGAATACATGGAACTGAAATATTTCTAAGCAGGTCTTTAATTTCACGAAACATCTATGATGTCGTTATTCGGTGCAGAGTAGACGTGAACATCCTAGAACAGATCGTGAAAGTATGAAATCTCATTAAGGAGGCGAAGTATTTTTACAACACCGCGAAACATATGGGGGTGCAAGTTGGGAGGGTGACCCATAAAAACACAAGTAAACGCAACTTACTGCGACATTTTTCTCGTTTCGCAGAGCACCAGAAGTGCTCGCTGGTCGTTAAACGTTGGCCAGCGCTTTGAAGAAGTATACTGCGTCATGGCGGAGGCGGTCTACTTTTAAAACTTCCCGAATAATCTATCTTGTGAATCCGTACACCCCCAAAATGCTCATGTATAGGAACACGTAGTTTTATTTACAGCCTGATATGCTGCTGCATGGAGTAAATTAGCCTGATAATATTGTCCCTCAAGTGATACATTCTAGACAGAATTACTTTTAAAAGGCAGTTGTGAAACGCGCTGTACGACAATGCAGACCGAATAATAATCGCGCATTGCAGCATACGACAGCGCAGCTAGCGATACCCACAGCGGCAGCCTCCAGCTCCGGAGCGTCTGTTAGCGACAGCGCCGGTGGTGCATTGCCGTCTGTACCTGTGCTCGGTCAGTTTATCGTGCTGTGAACGGTCCCATAAGGCGTCAGACTTGCAGTACTTGCAAGGGAATGTAGTGTGTCATGCAGCATGATGTCGGGGCGTGATAAAAGACGTTCACCAAAAAATGAGAAGGGTTCAACGCAGCTCAACCGAGTAAAATGCTGCGGTAAGTTGTGTTTACGTGTGTTTCTATGGGTCGCCCTCCCAACTCGCACCCGCATAAGTTTCGCGGTATTTTAAAAATACTTCGCCTCATTAAGGAGATTTTATACTTTCGTGATCTGTTCTAGGATGTTCATGGTTTCTCCGTACCGAATAACGAGATCATAGGTGCGCCATGAAATTAGAAAATTGCTTCAAAATATTTCGGGTCCATGTATTCCTATGGGCGCTAAGAAAGAAGCCGACAGTCGGCGAGGCCAAGGAAAGCGTTGGGCATGGTACTTTTGTCTTTTTTTTTAATGTTTACTTGAATAATCACAGAAATTAGTAATATAATCTGTTTAGGGGAAAGATAGTTAAACACAAAGTAGAAGAAAAAACAATGTGCCGATGGTGGGAACCGAACCCACGACCTCCGAATATCACGTACGGTGCTCTTCCAACTGAGCTACATCGACCGCTGTCCCCCCTGCTACTTGCTTGGGAATTTATGTTGTCTGTATACGAACCTTGAGAGTGTTCACCAGCTCCACCCTCTGCCATAGCGGCGGATGTGGAACGTCCTTTGTTACCGCCAGCGTCACGTAGAGCGTGATCAAGAGCGAGGGCGAAAGCTGTGCTAGAACCCTCTTACGCTACCTATGGCTTCAAGAGTGCCAGAACCGAGACCCCCGTAAGCTACAAGCAGATCAATTAAGAGGAAATGAGGGTACTCGTTATAATAAGACTAGCTTTCACTAACAGCCGGCCCAGCCTGGCGACAGAAGCGCCATCGCATTGCGCTTACGCCACTGATCGGTATTGATCTATACACCTTTGCAATGAGAGCCTCCTAGGCGCCACCATATTGCTCGCTGGGCTGTTGTGTACGCCTGAAGTCAACACGGTGGAGGCGGCCGCAGAACCGGTTTGCAACAGTCCAGAGAGGAGGCCTTTCGACAACCTCCTCGCCGGATGCAAAGGTCTATAAAGGTGCCAAATGAAGCAGGGGTGATGTCCCGTTCTAACAACAGCCTGGCAGAGGACAGCTGCACCGAAGTGCTCATTGCGCGCACGCGCGTATTCTCGCTCATTTCGCCGCTGTGCTTCGTCACACGGCACTTATCGACTCGACGGTCGACGCTCGTGCGTTCAGGTTAAAAAAGTGGGAGGGTATACATGTACGTGTACATGAAGGTACGTGTACCCCCCCCCCCCCCTCCCGTATATCATAAGCTCCACGTGTCTTTCCCATCACTTCTTAGTTTGGCTTCCCCTTGTATCTTGTCTGATAATGCGTTTAGCATGTACAGTAGGTGCGATCCATTGTTATCGTTTTGTCGGTATGTATTTGCCGTTATGTAGCAAAACTTTGGTGTCAGCGTCTTCTTGAAAAATGCAACCATTGTAGGAGAAAAAAAAGGGAGATTGTTTGTTTTTAAGATCTCCGAGGTACCCTTCCAGCGTGCCAGAAAAGCTGCAATTTTCATCCTCTGTCAATAAACTTCGCTGCACAGTTTTGCATGTTACCATTCACCAATTTAAACTAACATCTTATTAGATGGCGGCTTCGCGGGGTAATAAAGAATTTTGATATGGTTCTGGAAGTCTCTTTTATACATGCCGTTTATTGGCAAAAATGCGTTTCTATGTGAACTCTACTGTTTTTGCACGTCTCATACAGGTGGCTACTATAGACCTGGATAATTGTGCCGTTCCGAGTGGTATGCCCTGGCAGGTAAGGAGTAGGCTCGCTTGATCAATGTAGCGAGCTCGAAAAATTGTTTATTTAACGCAGCACACACACAAAATACTTGTGATCGTTTTGTGGCGGTAGATGCGGCGTGGCTTCCAGAAGCTCTCGAAGCAGTTATAATAAAGTGGTACTTCTGCAGTTGCCTTGCGTGGACACCAGCGTGTCAGAGGGACGCTGTTCACACCATTCTCCGCTATCACGTATCTGACGCATAATCATGCTGTTTGTGTTAGCATTCTTAAAGTTAGTATCAAACGTTTTCAACACATCACTGTTTGGGACTGGCTTCGCATATACAAAAGCAATGGATTGCGAAGATTTAACCTTTCGGAGGAAAATGAGTGGCTATTATTAGCGAGAAAATATTTGTCTTTTCTTTGCCACGGTTTAAAAACCAAAAACCAAAACAAAAAAACAAGTGGGCTACTAATTTGATTTCGCAAATTTTTTTTTAATTATCAGGAAGTCTAAGTGGAATTTTTATGCAGATATATGATAATGTTCGTGCTAGGTATCTGCGACTCTAAAAACAAATCCATTATTGCGCGGTAACGAGAAGAAAAAAGGCAGTTAGACTGGCGAATTAGGATTTATTTTGGTTGCACGCCTGAGTGTCATTGCTATTTAGAAGGATAAAAACTTCAATTCACAAAATGCGGCGGCAAAAGCTTCACCTAACGGTCTAGCAGGGATACGATTCAAAATGGGCTGCATTATCATGAAGCGCACCCGATCAGCACCTTGAATAACGGTCGGCTGATTTTAATGTGTCGAGGCAAATTTCCGCAGAGGATAGCTTTCCGTTGCGGCCACTGTCCAGCTATTATCAGAGTAGATAGTTGGTCGACATAGTGAAGATGCAGGATAAAAACAAGCGCCCGCTTAGACAGGCCAGAGAGTAGAACACGGGATACACCCCCGGCGCTGTGGACCTGTCGACACCATTTATGTTAGTAGAACAACATATAAAAGCTCCCTTTAATGAATTAAAAAGTGTAAAATGCACAAGGTCTGAGTATAGATTGAATCATTTGTACGATAGTCGAATGGTGAAGGTATCTGCCGCCTATGACGCACTGGACTGATATTATATGGGAGGGCGACACGCTTTGGTCTTTCCAAATAACATCTATTCGTTCATTGAGGCACATACTCCAGTTTAGTATTTGTGTGCAATGTATTGCGTTCCTCGACATTATTACACTCTTGATACACTGTGTATTTGAATAGATGGGGTCTAAATAGAGTATGAGAGGCACACAGTAAAGCGCCCAGGAATATGGCAGTAAGCTAAGTAGGGGGGGGATGTAAAGTCGTATGACACGTGTCATCTTTCTGACTGGATAGCCTCGATCGAAATGAGCAAGATGGCATTTTCAAGCGGTGTGCGTAATTGCGACCACTGCGATTAATGGCCCGAGAAGGCCTGCTGGATCTTGCTTCACCTAATTCGTTCCATCAGGTATGTTACTGAGAGGGAATCATTTCAAGCAAATGCGCTTATTAGTGTAACGTTCTGTGCGACAAATCAAGTTGCAGATAGTGTGTGTTGTGGCACAGCAAAGAAATGCACTCCAGGCCACTTGATAGTCCTTGTGGATTAGCAGGTCTCCCGCGGATATTAGAGGCAGATTAACGAATTCTACATTGGCTAGAGACTTGATGACGTCTTGGCGGGAGAAACCTGTGGAGGCTGTGGAAAAGCATCTTAAGCCTAGTCATGACGGCAACGAGGTGCCGGCAGGACAGGCATCAGCGTGTAGCTAGAAAGGGGCATACGGAGAGAGAGCAAACAAGGCAATACGCATGTTCCTTTCTGTGACCTGCAAATGGGACCCGTGTTCCGAGAAATGGACAGGTTTAAACCGTCTTTCAGGGAATCGGAATGATATGTAGCAGTTTGAATTCAGATGAAAGAATGAACTGATTGGTGATTCTAATTCTGCAAATAGTGCATAGTGTAGGACATTCCGAAGTGAGTCTTTTGTGGCTAAAGATATTTAACACTAACCCGCCCTAATGAGGAAAGCAGAAATCAGCGAATACTTTCTAAATGTGGCTGAAGTGCAGATTTCTCATGTCAGTTTTAACCACGAACTGAAGAAAACTTTCCAGCTCCTTGCTCAGGGCGTGAAAAGAGCTATATTAGGAATAACACAATCCATTCAACAATGCACCTAGGCAAGGTAGATGCGCGGTATTTTGTTTTGTAACAGCCCCATATGCTCTGTTGTCTCAGTGGTTAGAAGGCAAGTTCAGACCTTTATGGCACTAAAAGGAATGAAGAACAGATATCAAATCGTGGCCGTGTCCTCCCCCCCCCCCATGATAGTAAATATGAAAAATAGATAGCTTTTCTTATTTAAACGCTCACCTTGTTATTGCATTTTAATGGGCAAAGAAGGCCCACTTCGTGCTTAGAATCTATCTGAACACAAACACCATCAGCGTATATTTTATGCCTTTGAAAAAGGCAGCTGCATTTATTAACTTGCGTTCTTATACTCATTCCTTGTGAACAAGGTACAAATTACTGTCCCTTGGATGCTAATGCTCAAATATTTTTCTGCTGGTGAGAAAACGCTGTTCGGCGACCACATGAGCGGTTCAGTGCGTGCAAAACCAAATACCATCACTCTCGTTAATATTTTTGTATAAATGCGCCTTAGCTGAGTAAAATGCGGCTAATAGGCATTGCGAAACAGCTAGACATCTATCGACAGCAGAATATAAGTTTTAACTTTCCACGAGACATATTTTCCTCCTGTAGATTGTAGAACCTGACAATCAAAGCTGTCTGGACGAAATTGCTCTTTTCTATTAACAATTTTGTACAGAAACGTCCAAACTAAATTATTCAAGCACAAAAGTTGCTGATACTAACCTTGTTTGTCTCGTTTCTAGTTTATGGCGTCGCCAAACATATATATGATCAAAAGCAACACTAGTATACCTAATGTTCAATGCATTAAAGCTACCACACTTACAAAAGACAAAGGCAACGAAACACTATATCATAAAGTATTTGTGAAGCTTGCCTCAGTATCGACTTGGTAAGTTTCCTATATTTAATTTCGTGGCTGTATTAGCATTGAGCACACTTCGGCGATTAAATTCCCCTCACGCCATACTCAGTAGCAGCTGAACATAAGCAGAAGAAACCGCCCTTCAAGCTTAACGCTGTGTATGCGGGCGCCACCAGAGTGCACGTCTGGTATCAATACCGGATCATTGTGCACAGCTTGCCACCAAGAGTACATCTTCACTTGAAGCTCCGGTCTAGTATTGCCCAATTTCGAGCATGGAGGTAGAGCTGCTTATTACCTACCGGGATTTAGAAATTATTTGACACACATTTTTGTTTCGGAAGCCTTTAGAGCTGGCTGGCGCAGTTTGTTTTGGTGGTTTGTACGGCTAAGAGGCCACAACTTCTTCCGTAAGTGCTAGACAAAGCGTAATAATTATCTAAAGTACCAAACATATATTTCACTTTGGCGTCTTGAGTACAGCATTGTTTGGCGAAGTTCAAAGTCTTCAACTCTGTAAGGTATTTCTATTTAAAAAATTTATTACTCGTCATTGGGATTCAAGAGGTTGAACCTGAAATGTATGCTTTTGTCAGTAGAATAATCTGGCTTTGTGCCGATCTCCAAAATGGCATTTTAGGGTATATTAAAGCCTCGGTAACCACGTAAACTACTTCTACGCTGTGAAGTACGTATGCTGCACATGTATTTCTTTTAACCAGCCCTATTTTATTGATCTCTAGCGTAAACGTGCAAGCTTGCGGAGTAGCCTAAACTGTTTTCAAAGTTTCGTACTGCAAACCACGATGCGGATTCTGAAATTTTATAAACCGGGCATGTGTCTACGGTGGCAGTCGCCAACTTTGAATTTAATCAAGGTTGTGTACAGATATGAAGATACATTTAGATAATTATTTGCCTTTTTCTTGCACTGTCTGCCACTTAAACAATGTCCGGTTTAGGGTACAATCAACTTGCGTAGGTGCAGTGAATTATCGTGCGTGGTAGTAAAAAATAAATATAAGGAATAATCTGAAACACCCGATTTATGCAGCCGAAGCTAGCCCATAAGAACGTTCAATTTCAAGGAAATGCAGGAGAAGCTTTTTCTTTAAAGTTTGCGCGGGATAAATTGCGCTAAAGAAAGAGGGCCCAAAGCAGCACACGCACAAAGATCGAAATGACAAATCAGAAACAAGCGGGCAAGAAAAGACCGGTATTGTTCAGTTCATGCAGTTCATAAAAATTACCTGTGGCTAATCTCGGCTATGCCAGTATACACGTAGAGTTAGCTAAGGTTCAGATGATTATTCTTAGCTTTCCCAGCGCGTTTAGCCTTATTATGTTCGTTTTTCGTACGCTCAACCGCCAATTACCATGGAGTCAACTACTTCGCAATGCGATGAGTTAAGCTTCTCCGCTCTTCTGCGCCGCTGAGCAGCAATTTCGCTCTCCTTCTTAGTGGCTATACCATACTGGCAAACGCCCCTATATATATACCCCCACTAATACTTCTTCGCATGCGCGGCGCTATATAGCGGCTCCAGCACAGCGTCGGGCTTGGCTACTACGCAACGGAGGCGCACAGCTGGGCACGCGCCTGCGCCAGTGCGTCTGCCGCGGAGACTTCACTCCTTTGAAATGCTCAGACCGGCGAGGCGCGACAGCTGCTTGCCGTGTGACGTCACTGCTCCTCGCGCTTGCGCAGCATGGTTTTACAGGAGCCACACGAAACTGCTCAACCTCGGCCAGTGTAGATAACGCAACAAAACCATCGTGTACGTGAATCAAGATTAGAACAACTAACTTGCCTGCTTCGCAGCCGGCGAATGTTTTCACGAAAGTTAGGAGCTGACGAAGTAACAAAGTAAGAGTTGAGTGCCAGGTTCACTGTAAAAACACATTGCCTCGTCCGCCTTACGGCTTTGTGTGCGCAGGATGAGCTCGCAATGTGGAAAATGCCCACATTTGAGGCAGAAGGGTGGGGGCCAGGGCCTGGAAATGCGAGGTATACACTGCAGTAAGTGGCATGCGGGATGACCTCAAACGCGCTGGGGCTGAGAGTGGCAGCGAAGGCGATGCACGCGTTGTTTGTGGCGGCAGCGGCGCAGAAACGGCATCTTATGTCGCTGAGCTTCATGAATGCTGCTAATGCCGCGGGTGGTAGGGTACTGAGCGGTGGCACGCACTGGTGAAACAACCGTGGCGATCAGCGGAAGAGTGTTAGCAGCAGGTTGCAGGGCAGCCGCAAAGGTATCGCCACGAATGTTGTGCAAGTCGTGGACAGAATTGCCATAGTCGAATTGGAGTGGGCGAAGGCAGCAACGGAACTGAGAAAGGTGCCTGATAAAGCGGCTGGAAGAGACAGAGGTATTAGTGCCTGACGCACATGGTGATGCCCAAGGGAAGCGAACAGCATCAGATATATACAGAGGGCACTGTAACAGGGCTCCACGTGGAAGTCCGTAGAAAGGAAAGGTGCATATTGATTGAAAAATGCACTGCGCTAAAAAAGACGACAACAATCATGTCATCAATTATGATTAATTACCAACTCGCCGAATTATCTACCTTAATGGTGCATATAACAACTTAGGCAGTGGAGCCGGTGGCGACCTGTATATTGTAGAAACAGGGAAAGTAACAGGACAATATATGAGTAAAAGCTTTGTTGGCGTCGTTCCTGATGCAAATTCAGTGGGTTTCGAGCAGGTCGCAGGCGAAGGTGCGGTCGGAACTGAGCGCAGGTCTATTTTAGAGTCTGTGGTCGAAGCAGGTGGCATTGTAATGGTGACAGGTTGAAGTGGGGTGCCGGAAATTTTGAAGAGGGAAATCTTTAGACTATCGAAGCGGTGCTTCTCCGGCGGGCCAAGACCAAGCTAGTCAAAGATGTCGGTGGGCACCTCCTGGGCGGCGAGAGACCGTGCTGTAGACCTGTGCCTCCACCTGCATCAACCACACAGTGGGAATGCATGGCCCCAGCGGCCAAAGCTGCAGACGTAAAGAGTCCTGCAGGCCGGAAGGCTGCACTCCTCCTGGAAAATTTATTTCCTTAAATAATAAACCGACTGCCAAAACAGATTTTCCTTGGGGATCATTGACCCGTGCGGCGTTGTTGGCAGGAGCGATAACTTAATACAAGCAACTTTCTGCAAATGACCAGCTGCCACCAGTACCGCGCGGCTCATCGTCTGTTTGCAAGTTACCGAAAGTAAAATTATCTTTTAATACATAACTCAATGGGATTGTAGTATTGTAGCTTCATGAGAGACCATTTTTTCTAGCGCGGAGCAAATCCAAGCGCCATCTGATGTGCCTTCAGTGCGAAACAATGTTGGCCTAACAACGACTAGGGAGCAGAGCAAGGTGAAAGCGCTGTCGTCAGCCGCGCCAGCAGGAGGGGCCGCTTAAAATGCTCGTGGCATCCACAGCTGTAAGGTGGTGGTCTTCGATGGCGCAGCTGAAGCCGCACAGTTGCTGACGTTCAGCTTGGCAATACGCCTCGATGTTGCAAAGGGGCTGCGCTGTTGCCCCGCAGATGAATGCGTAAACATATGCTGAAAACGAAAAAAAAAAACCACCATAGGACGCTACACAAGACAGTTTGTTTTATGTGCTTTTCTTGAAAAGTCATTTATCCTAAAAAGCAAGTTGTTGAAGCGGACCTGTTCTATCGTACGCTTTCCGCGCACGGGCCACCGACCAATTCGCCAAACTCGGTTCGCGATAAGCAGCTGTTAGCGGCGTAACCATGGTGAAAGCTGCGTGTGTGTAAGAAGCCTCAGATAATTTAATACGATATGGAAGACAGCGTAATACTGCATAGGCACTGTCAAGAGAAATGAAATGGGTCACACTTCACGGTAAATAGATACTTGCGGCAATGAATGGAAAGCATCTCAGTAAATCCCGCGTTCGCTAGCTGCCGTACGGTTCATTCGCTCTGAGGTTGTGTCTACAGTTGCCACTACAATTCTGAAATATAACTGAGAATAGAGGCATCATCTTAGCTATCTGTGACACTCGTCACTAATGAGAGATCGGCCTGCGGGAGATCAGCGCAGTCCTTCGTAGTCGCCCTGGCGCTACTGTGGCTGCCGGCAGCTTCCGGCTTGCGAAACGGATGGTATAATCTCTTGGCATGCTAAAACAACACACTACAGCCCTACTATGAGAGACATTTTCCATGAACATCGCGCAGAAGCCGTTTTACACAACCAATACCAAAGCACCAAGGAGGTTATAAAAACCTGCTAAGTGAAAGTCGCCTATACCGGCCAGTGGGCTGGGGTGAAGCCTGCGGTAGCCATCTTGAGAGGAGAAAGAAGCGGCCTGCCAAGCGCTTGGGAGTACTGTTCGCCGGCTTTGCCAATGTGTTTGAAGTGTTGAAATTATTGTTAAATCTAGGCGAGCCATACCGTAAATCTGTGAATCTATTTGACCCACCTGGAGTTTTCACGATTTCGATGATATCCAAGTAAAGGGCTGTTTTTAACTCTACTCAGTGCAAATGTCGCAGCTGAACCTCAATTTAAAACCTTCGAGTCAAGTCGTAGCGACGCTAGCATTGCATAGTTGCGTAGGTTATGTCGAGTATAACATTACCGGGTTAAGTGCAAGCCTTAATTTATTATAGAAAATTAACTGCTCACAATTTTGTGTTTTATGCGGCATCATAGAGTCAGTAGTCGTTAAATAGCTAATACCAAGGATAATTGCAATGGACGAATTCTAGGTCCTAAATTTATTGCAAGTAATCAAATAATTCGGAATAAAAGCAAACATCATGCTATAGCTACAGGTCGCATATCAACAATACCTTATGCCGAGTATAATTGCGCTGAGCTAACTGCGCGTCGTAATTAATTACGTCTAATTAGTTCTTTTTAATTAAGGTTTGAAATGAGTACAAGTAATTTATCTCAGCGAAGCTTGTATCGAGTTCCGTTGCAATAAACTGATGTCATATTACTAAACATAGCAAAGTAAATAAATTATTAACATTCAACCATTGCTACTGTGCTGAAGTGTAAACAAGGCATGATTTCGTCTTCGTAATACATTATTCTCCAGTGTTCTCAAGGTTTGGAGGAAGCCGTAAAACCAAAGTGCGACATCATCGTTGCACACATTCTTTTTTAACTGCAAAGAGTGAAAGTAGTCGCTAATAATATCATATTCCTGATGCTGCAAAATTACTTTCAGTGGTTCTTAATTAATATTAGCCTGAGAACGGGCCACACTTTCTCATTCCTACTAAAAATGTTCTACCCTTTTGTTATGGGATCAATCGAGATCATTAAGTAGAGCTCTGCTACATCTTTGCATAGCTCGTAGACTTGCTTGCCCAAGGATCGTAGTCTTTGCGATGCTGATTCAACTGAGAATGAAATTAGTTGTGGTTTAACACTGGTTAACCCTTGTTGAATTGCGATAGAAATGGCAGGAAGCTTCTTTCCCTGCTACATTATTCCCCTATCACGCCCTATCAGTGTAAGGTGCTACATTATTGGGGACACTTAAGCTCATCCTTTAAGAGTATGACGCGAGAGCGCAAGCTACCAGCCCACGTCTAAATCAGAAGGGTTCAAGGCTGCTGAACCGAATGCAAAGTGAAAGCATTAGCTGCCGGTGACCAAGCGTTCTTCGTCTTTGTTATCTTCTTCTTTCTCGTCTTCTTCGTCTTCTGCAAACGTGGCCTCCGCCGGGACTACGCGACGACTTGAAACCTGGCGCAGTATTGCTTTTGCAATAAAGCATATTTTTCTCTGCGACATGCGCAGCACTTCTTGCACTAAGTGCTTTATTTTTAAATGTATTATCTGAATGATCTCAAAATCTGCTTGCAACAGTACAGCCCCTTCTCTGTTCACTTAATTACCATTTTCCCCTTAATGTAGAGGGCTACTACTTACATGATATTGCCGCGCGCCTCTTTGCGACCGCGATAAACGAGGACGAAGCCGAGTGTAGCGTGTGGTGCAAACCTGATCCCTTCAATGTCTGCGGCATTGTACTCGTTACATTTTCCCCTGGAGCAGCCGCTACAATTACCCTTTTGCAGAGTTTCACCCCTCAAGGGCAGCAGAGTCAACACGGATTTGACAACCGCCACTGCAGTTCCAGCCTCCCCCTCCTTTGTCAGTCGCCAGAGTTAGGGCCTTTGTCCTGGACGCCTGTGACCCCCATGCATAGATCCAACACGAACAATGTGGCTAATGGAGAGAGTTCACCCCAGTTCGTCGTCCTTCAGTGTTATACGCCACTATCGTTCCATGGCAAGCTTTGTGAGGACGCTGAAGACTGTCCGGATCAATTCGAACGGGTCGCCAACTACAACGACTGGTATGAGCAAAGAAGCTGAATAATGTGTACTTTGCTCTCGAATATTCGGCGAGGACGTGGTTCGTCAACCACGAAATGACGCTACCATCAGGGACCTCTTTCATCGCCAGCAGTTGGCGACATATACCGCGATCAAACAAAGGGATTGCGCGGAGTAGGCACTGCGATCTCACTGCCAAGCCATGAACGAGTGTTGGAATTAACTGCAAATACATGACCCGCTTTTTAGGCGTGTTGAGTCAAATATGCCTGTGCACAAGAACGTGCGCCACCTAATGCGTGAGATTAAACAGGAAGTATTTGCTGGGCTTGTGCATAATCCACCTGGCACGACATCAAATTTTAAAGCAGAGGCCACCACGATGGAACAAATGCTTCAACGCAGGGCTCATTACTATAACCGTGACGTGTCCGCCATGTCACCGGTCTTCTAGGCTTCCGGTTTCAATGGTCCTGGTGATGCCTTAAGAAAGCTTGTTAGATCTGTGGTCAGGGAAGAGCTGAGACACAATCAGCTACTGGGTCTAACGTCGTCGTCGCGGCTTCCGTCACTCGCGGAGGTCATTCGTGAGGAAGTTAGGCAAGTTGTCCCGGAACCGTATGTGCCTGGTGTGCAGCCACCGCCACCGAGTGTGCGACGTACACGTCCGTGTTTCAGCAGCATAGGCGGTGCAATTCTCCGAAAGCGAACACCGCTCTGGTTCATCCAAACCAGCACCATAATGGATACGACCATCCTAGAACCAGAGTGGACACCCCTACGCTTGACATAAGCCCGCGCTGTCCTCCTCTTCTGGCAGAGGCAAGGTTTCAAAAAACCGACGTCTGGCGTGCCCCTGACCATTGGCCCTATTGTTACTACAGTAGTGAGGCAATTCACATGTTGAGATTCTGTCCGTACCGCCGCGCCGTACTTCGTGGCATCCATCTGCGTGCACGGTGTTGAACGACCACGGGAAATCGAGGAGTGCCTGTCGGCGCATACGAATGCCCCAGACGTATCACACTACGAATCAAGCGTCATAACGCGTTTCGTTATCGTTCCCCGATTCCACGTCCCTCTAAGTACCGCACTGGCCGCTCGCCGAGCCCCCGCTCCCTGAGCCATCGAGAAAACTAGGAGCAGCAACTTGCGGAGGTGAAGTTGCTGAGCAGCAAACTGCCGCACATCCTCTACCACGCTTCTTACAAGATAACGCCTGCCAGACGGGGCCACGTAACGAATGACCCAAGTGCGCAGCTTCAGACATACCGGTTTCTATCGACGAGTTTCTCATTACCGCGTTAGTTGATACGTGAGCGGACTATTCAGTTATGAGTAGTGGCCTATTCAAGAAAGCGAATAAAGTTTTAGACGAGTGGACTGGGCCTCAGGTTAGCACGACTGACGGGCACCTTATCATGCCGGCTGAAGAAATGCTGCGAGAGTTGAAATTGACGGATTTGTTTATTTTGGCGACTTTGTTGTTCTTCCCCAAAGTTCGCGAGACGTCATACGCGGCTTGGACGTCTTACTGGCTAACGGCACAATAATTTGTTATAATCGCGTGTGACATTTTGGCCCAGCTAAGCCATTACGAGATCTAGCGTCGACGGTTCATCAATACCCGCCTTACGTATTACAGCTGCCGACGTTAAGGTCCTGCCCCCGTGCAGCAATATGGTGTTAGTAGAAAGTGAGTCACTATGCGACCGTCACCTAATGGCAGACAGGAACGTGAGCCTGCTCCTCAATAAAATGGATCTGCGCTGCAAGAGAACTTGTTCCTGTGCGGGACGGTTGTGGAACACTCTTGATAACGAATTTTGGCACCGAGTTTCAGCACATTGCGAAAAGAAGGGCCATCGCGTATGTTGTCGATTTATTGAGCCTGCGAACATCTGTATTCTGCACCGCCGTCACCAGCCGAAAGCGATGCACCCGACATTCTATCAACTGTACATTAATCCCAATTTGTCGGTGGTTGAGCCGCGGCGACGCCTAGAGCTCCTTCAAGATTTTGCTTGATGCTTTGCAGCCTATTGGGATGTTGGGCGCGCCCCAACAGCCAAGCACCGAAATATGGTTGACGCAGAGACCAAGCATTTTCGCAACACACATACCGCGTGTCTTCAACGGAACGAGCGGCTATTGGAAGTCAGATGCGAGAAATGCTTACCGACGACATGGTGCAGCCGTCTACCACATCCTGGGCTTCGCCTGTAGTTGGTCAGTCACCTTTCAGCTCTCGGCGGGAGTGGGTGTGCGCGGCGCTCGCTCCGGCGAGCTCGCGCGCTCGTTCGCCTTCGCCTCCCTTCGGCGTTGGCTTGTCCTGCTCGCCCCGTCGCGCCGTGCAGTCCTCCGGCGTTCTCCGGTGCAATTTTTGGTCCTTCTTAGCCCATCCTCGCTGGTCCCATCTAGCCCTCCAGCCGAAGCGGAGCCCGGCTCCGTCTCTTCCAGCCAAACCCCCGACCCTAGTGCGCGCGAGGTGTGTCCTGTGCTGCAGTCGATACCAGGTTTTCATGCCCATGCCAGTACACCCTGTTCCCTTGAGGAGCCTCCCAGTGCGACCCCCTTGGACCTGGACTTTCCTAGTGGCGCATCGACGTCGCCTCCGCGCTCGAAGTGCGCCCCAGTACTGGCCCATACTCGCGGCTCTCCGCCTAGGCTAAATGCTGCTCCTTCGGGGGCGTGGTCCTGCTGGCCTATGCCAGTTTCCCGCGGACCTCAATGTACGTGGGCCTCGACGTATCCAGCGTCACCTGCCGCTTCTGTGGCCCTCTCTGCTGCTTCGGCAGCAGTCCCGTGAGACTCGTGCTCTCGGGCCTCAACGCGCCGCCCTCCCGGCGGATCTTCCAGCGTCCTCCGCCGCGCCTCTGCTCAGCTGAGGTACCAATGCGGTTCCTTCCGCTGCCCCCAGGATTTATTCAAGAGACAGTGTTCCGTGCGCTTTCTGCTCACGGTCCTCGGTGTACCATCTCCCCAGATGGCCACTAAGCCCTGCCCTCCGCACCGCTGCCAAGGCAGCGGTCTCCCAGCGGTCACCCCCAGCTGCCGCCCGGTCTCACCGACGTGATAGCGTACTAAGGTTCCTCCGCAGTCCTCCCGGCATTTTTGGATCTTTCCCCGGACCAGGACGCTTGTCGAGCAGCATGTTGCTCGCAACTAAGCCGACCCTGCACTGGGCTCGGACTTGCAGGACGTGGTAGCGCTTGAGATGTGTTATCCGCGGGGCACCCAGAATAGCCCTCTGTGTTTTGTGGACCTCATCGCGGTGCTTCCGTGCTTCGCCCCCTCGAACTCTGCCAGACGATTGCTCGCGCGTCCTCCTCCCCCCCCCCCCCCCCCCCCCCCCCCTACCCATTCCCCTGGATACCAAGAGTGCTGCTGTTCGTTCAGGCTGGCATACGTCGTGTCCAGTATCCTATCCCTCTCATCATAGTCACCACCACCACCACCACCACCACAGTATACGGCATACGCGAAGCTCGGCTCTGGCCCTCGTAGCGTAGTGAAGCTTTTCGGTTAAAAAAATACTCTCCATGAGGGAATCGAAACTCCGTCCCTTGAATCCCCAGCCGAGCTCTCTGGCTCTGCGTCACGCCCCGGGTCGTGAAACGTTCTTCATAATTCCATTTATCGATCCAGATGATGATAGCGGGATTCCGCGAGTGACAGATAGTGCAAGAATGCTTGGAAACGGGCTTGTTGGAACGTCTTCTAATAAAGGCTCCGCTGCTTAGTAGGACACGGAGAAAGGAATTGTAGAAATACTGAGGTTAAGCGCTGATGTTGCGCTTAACCTCAGCGTTTGTACGCTTCATTTGTAAGTGTCCTACTAAGCAGCGCAGCCTTTATTAGAAGATAGTGCGATTGGCGCACAATTCGAAGGTGCCCAAGACTAAAGCGCAACCTCAGCGCTTAACCTCTGGTGAAGACCAGGGGCTTTGAGATGGACGGATTACAAATGTTAGGAAGATAGTGACAGACCGTAAAGCGTGGCGTGATATGGTCCATAGGGCCACGAAGAGTCGGACACGACTGAACGCCTGAACTGAACTGAACTGAAATTAGAGTGACGTCAAGGATGTGAAGTCGAACTTCTGCCGTCACTTCGAGGCGAAACGAAGTGGCGCCCGCGTGCTGTGCGATGTCAGCGCACGTTAAAGATCCCCAGGTAGTCGAAATTGTTCCGCAGCCCTCCTCTACGGCTCCCCTTTCTCTCTTTTCACTTTCACTCCTACCTTCCTCCCTTCCCTTACGGCGCGGTTCAGGTGTCCACAGAGCAATTGTGACAGATACTGCGGCTTTCCCTTTCTGTGAACCAATTATTATTAATAATATTATTATCGGAACAAATTAGTAAGGATGAAGTTCATCAACGATTTAGCGGTGAATGGGAGCAGAGAAGAGTTCTCGATCTCGCTACAGAATAGATATTAAGCTCAAACTGAGGATGACGACATTAGCCTAGGAGCGATGAACAAGAATTTTAGACATATTACTACAGAGTGCTATACAGAAGTAGGCAGTAGGATAGTTAGAGAGGATACCGGTAAGTTGTCTAAGGAGACGAAAGATTTGATTAAGAAACGCCACAGTATGAAAGCTTCCAATCTAACAGACCAGATAGAATTGACAGAGCTATCAAAGCTAATCAATAAGCGCAACGTGGCTGATGTAAGGCATTATAACAAGGACAAAATTTAGCATGCTGTAAAGAACTTGGGAAGCCTTAAAAGTATGAAGAAGAAATTGGGCATAGGCGAAAATCAGATGTATACGTTAAGGGACAAGGTGGGCAATGCTATAACGAGTATGGAAAAGATAGTCAAAGTAGCTGAGGAGTTTTATGCACATCTCTGCAGTAGCCAAATGCGTCAGGACCGCAATGAGATTGGCGGCAAGTAAATTCAGTCAGATGGTCCACCAGTGACGAAGGATGAAGTCAAAAAAGCAATAGAAACCATGAAAAGGGGGAAATCAGCTGGAGAGGATCAGGTAACTATAGATTTGTTGAAGGATGGTGGCGATATCGTGCTAGAAAAGCTGGCCACCCTGTATACGCAGCGCCTGTGTCAACGACGGTGCCGAAGCCATTGAAAAATGCAAACATCTTATTTCCTAAGAAAGGGGACGCTAAGGAATTTTTCGGAAAAGGTACTCTACTATCGATCATGTCCATACAATCAGCAGATGATAGAAAAATGCTCGCAATGTAACTAGCCCTTATACATAGTATTCATTGATTACGAAAAAGCATTTGACTCTGCAGAAACCTCGGCGGTCATGCCGGCATTGCGAAGTCAATGTGTAGACGAGCCGTACGTGAAAGTGTTGAAAGATATTTATAAGGGCCGCATAACAACCATAGTTTTGCATAAAGAAAATAACAAAATTCCTATAAAGAAAGGTGTTAGGCAAGAAGACACGATCTCGCAGTACTATTCATAGCTTGCCTAGAAGAAGTATTCAGACTTGGAATGGGAACAGTTAGGGATAAGGGTAGATGGAGAATACCTCAGTTATCTGCAATTTGCTGATGGCATTGTCTTGCTAAGTAACTCATTGGATGAACTGCTGAACTGCAAAGAAGTATTCATGACCTAGACAGGAAAAGTAGTAAGGTATACATGAAATTCAATATGCGAAAGACTAAGGTAATGTTCAACAGCCTAAGGAAGGAACAGCAGTTTACGTTAAATAGCGAAGCTCTAGAAGTAGTAGGCGAATATGTCTACTTAGGACAGGTAGTAACTGTAGATCTGGACCATGAAAGCGAATTATCAAGGAGAATAAGATTGGCATAGAGCGCATTTTGCAAGCACTCCCAGAATATGACAAGCTTGCCGGTATCGCTCAAAAGGAATGTATACAACAGTTGCATCTTACCTGTACTCATCTATCGGGCTGAAACGTGGAGGCTAACAAAGAGGGTTCTATTTAAGTTCAGGACAACGCAGAGGCCTATGGAAAGACATATGGTAGGGATAACATTAAGAGGTAGGAAGCGTGCAGAGTGGGTCAGAGAAATAACTCGTCACTGACGTTGTAGTGGAAATAAAGAAGAAGAAATGGGCATGGGCAGGACATGTAGAGCGAAAAATGTATAACCGATGGTCGCGTAGGGTTATAAACTGCATCCCAGGGGAGGAAAGCTTAGCGGGGGGCGGCAGAAAGTTGGGTGGGCGGATGAAGTTAAGAACGTCGCAGGGGTAAAGTGGATGCAATAAAAACAGGACCGGGTTATTTGTAGTGTGAGCACTGTGTGGCGCTTCATCTTCCACGCGGCTGAACGTGCTGCTTCATCTTCATCCTGCTCTCTCTTGTGGATACCCATCGTCATCGCGGAGTGTGGTTCGCTACAGTGTGCGACCAGGGCTTCAGGTATCAATAAAACCTGATCCGCCAAGTCTGACCTTCGCGTTACCTTACATGTGGTTTATGTGCGCCTTGATTTCCCCGCTGCTTCGTCACCTGCATCCACCTGGAGCTCCGTTGTGGCCGCCGCTTGACCCCAACCACCATCGTCATGACCCAAGAGGGCCATTTCGCTGTTCTGGCTTCTACCAACTCTACCCCAGCTCCACTTGCCACTTGACTGTCAGCAGCCGTCAGCGCGACCCGCAGATGTTCGCCGGTCTCCGCGGTGACGAAGCTGATGACTGGCTCGACAGCTACGACCGGGTCAGTGCTTTCAACCGGTGGGACGATTCTCTTGAACTAATTAATGTGTCCTTTTATTTGACGGATGCGGCCAAAACGTGGTTCCTAAACAATGAATCGACGATTCCGGACTGGGCTACCTTTAAACAAAAGTTACGCCAGATTTTCGGCGCTCCTACTGTTCTCACGTAGTCCGCCAAGAAGAAGCTAGGAGCCCGACTTCAACGGTCCAATGCGACCTATACCTCCCTCTAATATAGAAGACGTTCTTGCGCTTTGCCGGCCCATAAATGACACCATGCCAGAGGCCGAGCGTGATCGGCACGTCTTTAACGGTATTGGACCACTCGCCTTTAACGCCCTTGCAGTGCAGAACCCTAAAACCATTGACGCCATCATATCGACTTGTCAACGCCTTGACGAACTGCAGTCAATAACCTGCAGCCTGATCCCACTTCCTTTGGTTTCACTGCCGACGCTGACCTCCGTGCGCTTATTCGCTGATTAATTCGGGAAGAGGTTTCGGCTCAAGGTAATTTGTGCCGCCCTGCATCTGAGCCACATCCTTCAAGTGCCAGCCTGCGTAGCATTGTCAAAGAAGAGCTGGCCACAATGACTTCTTCCCCCCAACACGGGCCGCTCCTACTATCACTCATGTGCCAACGTACGCCCAGGTCACGTCCTTGCCGCCTGCAGTTGGAGCGCCTACTCCACCGGCGCCTACCACTGCTTATGTCGCCGCATCAACACCACCTGCCGCGACGCCGACACACTACCCCACCTGGCGCGCAGCCCGCCCTGTTCGTTATTACGTCGAGTATTGAGACCATATTTCCCGTTTCTGTCATCGCAGGCTACAAAATGAACGCCGCGGCTATGACGCATTTGAAGCAGACTACCCTCCTTGCTTCTCCGGCTCTAACTACCGTTCATTCCTTGATTGTCCCCGACGTTCATCACCCCCGCCAGAAAGTCCCGCTCCGCCTGGTGGTTACAGGCCTTCAAGACGCCGTTCTCCTTCGCCTTTTCGCCGCTCAACCAGCCGCTCCGCCAAGCTTCTCTGACGACCCCCCTCCTATCGCAAAACTGACCACTGCAGTTTTAGGAGGGAAAACTGTACACTTCGGCCATCCCAGAAATCCTCCGGAACGTCCCTCTAATATTATTTTAGTTTGGGTTGAAGGTTTATTAGTTGAGGCTTTGGTTGACACGGGCGCCGCTGTTTCTGTGATACACACTGACTTCTGCTCCCGCTTGTGAAAAGTGAAAACGCCTTACGATGGACCTGAACTCCGTGGAGCTAATGGTGCAATAATTTGGCCTTTTGCTAAGTGTACTGTGCGAGTTTTTGTTGAAGGTCTCCGCCACCATGTACAATTTGCCGTGATGTCACCGTGCGCTCACCCAATTAGTTTAGGCTGGGATTTTCTGTTTGCCGCATCAGCCAGCATTTCGTGTCGTGACAGGGTCCATTACATGAACGAGAGCGATCCGTCTTCTGAACCTCCCGAGCCCAGTCATCACTTGCTTGCCGCTACTGACTCAGTGTTACCCCTGGATGCGGACAACTTGTCGCGCTTACTACTGCTGACATTGATAACGGAGATGTGCTAATCGTGCCTTCTGATCGCCATCTAACCCGTGGAATCGCGGTACCGATTCTTGCTCGGGTTGAGCATGGCACAGCGCTTGTCGCTGCTTTAACAATTCCCCAGAGCCAATTGAGCTGACTAAACGGACATGTTTTCCTTGTGCCCTGGACATTCACCCGGTGTCCCTCACAACCCTTACCGCCCCCTTTTCCTCACCAGCAGCTTCTGCCGATGCCCCTCTCTGCGTTGGAACCATCAATCCTGACCTTCCGGCGACTTACCACCAAGCTTTGCAGGAATTACTTCGAAAACACCAAGCCTCTTTGATGTCCCTTCTCCGACCTTGGGCCGAACTTCTTGTGCACAGCACTGCGTTATTACAGAAGGTACTTCTATTGTTAGCCGCCGCCCTTACCGTGTTTCCTTATCAGAACGTAAAATCATAGAAGATAATTTGAATGATATGCTCCGACGAGGCATTATTCGGCCCTCAGCTAGCCCCTGGTCATCTCCGGTCGCCTTGCTAAAAAAAAAAGGATGGAACCGTGTGTTTTTGCGCTGATTACCGCGCACTTGACAATGTCACTCAAAGATGTTTACCCTATGCCACGAATTGACGACTCCCTCGACTGTCTTCAAGGTGCCGAATATTTCTCCACTTTGAATTTGCGTTCCGGTTACTGGCAGATTACGATGCACGAAGCCGACAAAGAAAAAAACGCATTCGCTACTCCCGATGGGCTTTACAAATTCAATACCATGCCTTTTGGACTTTGTAATGCACCGCTACGTTTGAGCGCATGATTGACACTTTTCTTAGATGACTGAAGTGGAAAACATCCTTGTGCTACCTGGACGACAAAGTTATTTTCTGTGCGATATTTTCTAATCATTTATGCCGCCTTGATCAAGTATTAACGTGCCTGGGATCCGCTGGTCTCTAGCTGAACACAAAAAAGTGTAATTTCACCAAGAAATAAATCAAGATCCTGGGCCACCTCGTCAGTCGCGATGGCATTCGACCCGACCCTGACAAGCTTGCTGCAGTTTTGAACTTTGCACCCCCTCAGCGGACTAAGACTCTACGCAGTTTCCTTGGCCTATCGTCCTTCTTTCGCCGTTTCATCCGCAAGTTCGCTACCATTGCTGCACCGCTTCACCACCTTCTTACCGACAGTACTACTTTCAAATGGTCCGAAGAATGCGAAAAAAAAGCGTTTCAAACCCTCAAGAATGGCCTCACTTCGTGCCCTGTTCTCACTCACTTCGACGACACTGCTGCCTCCATTCTCCACACCAATGCCAGCAGCCTCGGTATCGGCGTCGTACTTCTGCAACGCGATACTGCTTATCGGGAAAAAGTAATTGCATTTGCCAGTCGAATTCTAACACCAGCGCAACGCAACTACACCATCACTGAGCAAGAGTGGCTCGCCGTCGTTCGGGCAGTTCAAAAATTCCGGCCCTACCTCTACGGTCGCCATTTCACGATCGTTATCTGTGTTGGGTATCAACCCTCAAAAATTTGACAGGACTCCTGGGCTGTTGGCTTCTGCGTTTGCAGGAATACACCTTCGATGTCACATACAAATATGGTCGCCAACATCGAGATGCATGCTCTTTCCCGTTGCCCGCTCCCAGAATCACCACCTAGTGCTTCTTCGCGCCTTCCTGTATGCACCATCGACGTTCCAATGTCGTCCAGAGCTCCAAACATCACCTGTGCGTCTCCTGCCGCTGCTCCTAATCGTTACGCTATTATTTCACACCAGCGACAAGATCCCTACTGCCGTTCCCTAATCGACCTTCTCACCGATGCTTCTCACCCACCTACCGCTAGGATGCGCAGGCAACTCCAAAAGTTGAAACTTGACAACGGCATGCTCTCCCGTTATATTTAGTTCTCGGAAGGCACTCATTGGGTCCCCGTTATCCCGAGAGCGCTTCGCACCCGTATCCTGGCGGCTCTCCACGATGATGCTACAGCCGGTCACTTAGGCTTTCATAAAACTTTTCACTGCAGTGAAAACCCGGTTCTTCTGGCCAGGCCTCGCCTCACGCGTGGAAAAATACATCGCCTCTTTTCTGCCATGCCAGCGCCGGAAACGGCCGACTTCTCATCCTGCTGGCCTACTACAGCCGCTACCTTACCCTGCTACTCCTTTCGCCGTTGTTCGCATCGACTTATACGGGCCACTTCCATTGTCCGCACGAGGTAATTGCTGGATCGTCACCGCCGTCGACCACCTAACACGCTTCGCTGCGACCGCTGAACTGCCTAATGGCTCAGCACCTGAGGTCGCGACCTTCTTTTTAGAATCGCTCGTACTGCGCCATGGGGCCCCTCAAGCGCTTCTCAGCGACCGCGGTCGGACATTTCTGTCGATGATTGTAGCCGAAGTTCTTGAGGCCTCAACCACACATCACAATTGACCTCCAGCTATCACCCGCAGACCAATGGGTTGACTGAACGGTTTCATCGCACGCTTTCTGGCATGTTTTCTATGTACGTCGACTAGGACCACCGAAACTAGGACGTAATGCTTCCTTTTGTTACGTTTGCCTACAATACGGCTGTACCGCGGACCACAGGTTACACCCTGCTTTTCCTCGTTTACGGCCGTTCTCCCGCTAACCTTCTTGATGCCTCTTTCCTTTCTACACATGCCAGTTCCTCAATCCTCTCTTCCTGACCAGCTCCTTTCCCGAGTGGCCAAATCTCGCCGGCTTGCTCGCCTCAACACGGAAGCTAGCCAGGAATGCCGCAAGTGCCGTTATGATGCAACCCACCGCCAAGGCTTCGTTCCGTCCCGGCGACGAGTTGTTACTTTGGACGCCATTACGCACTCCTGGCCTGTGTGACAAGTCCCAGCGCCGTTACATTGGTCCTTACACAGTTCTTGCAAAAACCTCCCCGGTCAACTATCGCGTCTCCCCTGTTTACCCTTCTCCGGACAGTCGTTACCGATTCACGCATGAAGCCTTTTATTCGGCGCAATCTTGAGGACTAATTGCGGCCGCTCCAACTGCGCGGACGAAATAGTGTGACCACTGTGTGGCGCTTCATCTTCCACACGGCTGAACGTGCTGCTTCATCTTCATCCTGCCCTCTCTTGTGGATACCCATCGTCATCGCGGAGTTTGGTTCGCTACAGTGTGCGACCAGGGCTTCAGGTCTCAATAAAACCTGATCCGCCAAGTCCGATCTTCGCATTACCTTACAGTAGGAATATGGGAGGGGCCTTCACCCTGCAGTGGGTATATCCAGGCTGATGATGATGATGTAAGGCGCAAAAGACTGGAGAAATTAACTTCTCATCCCGAGGTAGATATTGATTTTCGCTACATATATCCAGGCATAGCAGAGCTAGGCCATCTTTCATTTTTTGTGTGTTCTTTTTGTTAGCGTGTCATGAGTTCATGACTTTTTTTTTTCTGAGATGAGAGCGCCTGTGAGTTGTAAAGAAATAACTATTGGAAACCTCGTCCGCCATTCTATCTCTGCGCAGCCAGTATCCTTGGAAATGCGAGAACGACCCTGATGTTTCCTCAGCAGTTATATTGTAGCATGCGCGTCTTCGTCGTCAGCGCATTTTTGTAAAGCTTCCTTGTCATATCTATTGGATTTCCAGAAGTACGTTGGTGTGGCTATTAATGTTTGCACACTCCTAATAAATTCATTATTTGTGCAGAGAGGGAAAGTAACCGTGCGCATGCCGGTGACCTGCCTTCATGCTTACTTCACACAAGCACTGATGCAGTACATGTAATATAATTGCTGCTTTCATATAACTTATGGGAACTAGTATATTATAGTTCACTATAACATAGCTAAAGCACGGTCAATGGTGAATTTTAGCAAGATAAGATTTGTATACCTCCGTGTGATCGGGCTCAATACATCTGCGGGTGCCGAACTCCGCTGCAGTTGCCTGTCTTACTTTCACCCGAGCGCAGGCGAGCGTCGCTGATTGCCTGACGTGGCCTTTGAGCAGTGTAATAGTCTTTGAAGCCAGACGTTACGGGACGTCAAAAATTCAGGGGCACTTTGTCTCATTAAAGTGCTTCAAGGCGGAAGCCTTCCCCGCCGCGCTGCTTAGGCATTGGCTGCGAGGCCGTTCGTGATTTAGTAGAATTGTGAAAGATACTATGCCTTTTCTTTGTTGCCAACCAATTTTAAACACCGCTGATGCCTGCTGTACCGCGTCTATTTCTATATATGCTCTAGGGTGCAGCTTTTGAGGAAGCGCCAAATGAAAGGCGTCGCACAGACTCCGGGACAGAACGCCCTGCGGGGTGACCTTTCTATATGCGTGAATCTCTCGGTGACATCATCAGCAGTCATGACGTAATGACTGTTACGACGTTAGTGTCCCTTCCGGTCATGGCGTCACGGCCGATCACGTCACCATGTGACGCTATGAACGTTTCGAAACGTCTAAATATTACTATTGGTCTGTGATAGTTGACCATGACTTGCACTGTGAGTCCTAGTTAATGTCTGGTTTGTGTTAGGTAAACACGCCTTAACTAGTAAGGGACGGTTAGTGATAGTCATGATGACCTCCAGATTCATGGGTTCCTACGGGCATCTGCTTGACTATTTTATTTTTGTCGTAAATTATCATGAATTTATCTTGAAAATACCTTAAAGCATGTTCCGATATCATCCGACTGCTGTTTATTAAGTATCGATTCAGTGGTGATTGGCATATACCCATATAAGGCATGCACCCGAATCGCGGACACATTTACGGATGACAGTATAAGGCATTAAAGGCTTTTGCTTTCAAATGGTATCTGGCAGATTGTCGGGGGATTACATTCGCGTTCATATCCAGTAGTAAGTATTGTGCATCATGCTGAACGGTATCTCCTTAGTATGTCTCAACCAGCGCGGTATGAACAGGTTTCCGCCGCTTAGGCAAATATATTGAAAAGAAAAGGTTCGGGGGATGGTAGGCTTGTAATATGTTTAGTTTGACTGTGAAATGTATTGTCCACAAAAAAAAAAATCTAGAGAGAGAATTTTTAAAAAAAGCGGACCAACAGCGGACGGGTTTGTCGACACATCCTAGCTAATGCAGGCCACGACCTACTGTATATTGGCGACGTCCGCATCGCGCCACTCTCTACGGGAGCGCTCGGCCGAAGAAATATCACGTGACTGCTGAGTAGGGACCGAAACAGCCGGTAGGTGCCGCCAAAACTCACCCATTTACTTCTTCTAAATGATCAAGTTTGGTCATCTTTCCAACAGACCGGCGCCACCGAAAGGCCGCACCGAACATCGGCCCGAAGACCTCGCTCAATCATTCAATCGGTAGTAGCGACGGGCGGTGTGTACAGCTCCGGACAGCTGGCGGCAGATTAAAATGAATTTCATTTATAAAGGGAAAGGAGAAAGGATGCACATAAAATCCTACAGGCCGATTACCATAACATCTGTTATGTACAGGTTGGCCATGCAGGCGGCGAACTTAAAGGTGCGTGCATGGGTTGAAATTAACAAGATACTCGGAGAACTTCAGAACGGCTTTAGAAATGGTAGGCGCTTAGATGATAGCCTGTTCGTGCTTACCCAATGCTTCGAAATATCTAGAGTAGAAAATAGACCTTTGTATTTGGCCTTCCTGGACATAAACGGGGCGTACGGCAACGTAAACAGGGGACTCCTGTGGAACATATTAAAAGAAGGCATCGGTTATGAGATAATAAAGTTCCTACAGGAAATATACCGGGATAGCAAAGTAGAAATTACATAGGAAGGGATAGGAAGTACGGAAGATGTCAAAGGATGCAAAGGATTAAGACAAGGCTGTCCTCTATCACCGCTGCTGTTCATGCTTTATATTGTAACGGGTATTGCGCCAACGTCCAGGCAATGCCCTGAGCCTAGAAGGCTGTCGAAGTACGAGAGCGGTCAGAGCGGCGGTGTGAGCGCGGTTCCAGGCAACCAACTTCATCGTCTACGCCAAATAGCCACTGGTTGTTTCCGCTTCGTCGTCGACTATAGCTTGTATCACTATGATAAACCTGGAACGGAGAATACAAGAAGGTAACCTAGGCATTAACCTGCCATATATATTAGGAGGAAATGCGGTAGAGCAACGCCTCCCCGGTTTGATGTATGCAGACGATATTGTGCTGCTAGCTGAGAGTCTGGAAGAATTGCAAACTCTAGTTAAGTATTGCGGAGACAAAAGGGACGCTCTAGGCTTCCGTTTTAGCGCAGTTAGGTTGGGTCTGATGATTTTCAATGGCTCAACTGATCAGGGTCTTAAAATACAAGGCCATGAAATACCCACAGTAGCAGGATATAAATATCTGGGGTTATGGGTAAACGAATGATTGGCATACATTGGAAAGCATGAGCAATAACTTAAGGCCAAAGGGCGAAGAAATGCCGGGACAATGAAGCATAGGGCATTGTGGGGATGCAACAAGTATGAGGTTTTGAGGGGTATTTGGAAAGAAATTATGGTGCCCGGACTTACTTTTGGAAATGCGGTTTTGTGCCTCAAATCAGAGGTACAGTCGACATTATAAATAAATCAGAGAGCCGTTGGATGATTAGCACTAAGTTCCCACGGCAAAACCACAAATGAGGCGGTACAGGGAGATATGGACTGGGCATCTTTTGAGCTACGGGAAGCTCAGAGTAAAATATTATATGAGGAACGCCTGAGGAAATTGGACAGTAACAGATGGGCAGCTAAAGTATTTAAATATTTATACTTAAAACGCGTTGACTCACAATGGAGGAAAAGAAATAGGAAACTAACTAGTAAGTATGCCAGTCACAAGGACGGAGAAATAAAGACCGTTAGGCAACAGGTGAAAAACACAGAAGGTAAAAATTGGATAAATTCAATGGAAAAGAAACAGAATGTGGAATTATACCGAAAGTGGAAAAGGAAGATCAGGAAGGAAGCTTTCTTCGATAACTCAAGAGACACTGCCCTAGTTTTGAAGCTAGATCAGGGTGCCTTAGAAGACGCAGCTACAAAAAGAAATTTAACAATGTAGATGACGCATGTGCTGTATGTGGTAACTCCAGTGAAACAATTGACCATATTATGCTCGAATATAATGGTATCCATCCGGAAGTTAATGCAGGCGCAGTCACTGTTCTTGAAGCTCTGGGGTTTAGAGATGCCAGTGGCCGGGTGAATAAACCGGCGGTGGAAGCTGGCAAAAGCGACTGGAAGATTGGTGGCTTAAAAGCAGAGAAGTGACATAACGTTAGTAATGTAGAAACAAAAATTTAATAAATACAGTGATGGTATAGTTAACCAATCTAAAACAATAATTAATATATAGGGAGAAAAATGAGCATGATAACTACTGATACCACCCCGTTTCAAAGGGGACGCTCCTATATTCCATCCAT